>JBBMOC010000009.1:12066633-12171633 GCA_037975185.1 Centropyge bicolor | reverse complement strand
CAGATGGCAAGGCGGGGCAATCCCTGGGAGCCATAGTGCTGACACCTCAATCCTTCTACTTCATCTGACTTGGAGGAGACCACGGGAAATGCTGAAGCGAACCTAACAAAGCTTAACCATGCAAGCTTGGTTACCCATTGTCTGCTGCTACTTGGAGTCAGGTAGACGTCCTGAGTGTAGTGTAACAGAAGCTTATGATGTTGTAGCAGGGCAAGATTAGCCTGCTGAGATTCTTTATTGCTTTTATTCATTCAACGGTTACCTTGACTATTAAGCTTATTGGGTTGTTTTTTTTTTCAAAAGAAATTTATCACTTTTGTCTATTTTTTGATTCCAAAAGTTAGTGTAGATACAGTGTTTTATCATAGTCCTAATAGTAGTAGATTGCATTAGGGTTATTAATTAATGATAATGATAAAATAAATGTAAATAAAATATACATCATCAATTGTGACACATTTAATATCCTACCAGCTTGAGGCATCTGCTCCCTGCGCATAAAGACAACAGCAAAAACTGTAGAAGTTAATCTCACTCTTTGACAATAGCTGACATTCAAAGAGATTATATCAAAAGCTGCTTAGACTGACACAAAGATTTTTGAAGTAGCATTCAAGGGCATCCTCTGAAGGACAGCAAAATTATGCCTTGCACATCTTTGCCTGTTGCAGTGCATGTGCCTTCAGTGTATTTGAAAGTATGTAGAAAAGTAATGGCATTCTTAAACTAATGAACAGCTGATCTGTCTGATCTGCTAAGCAACTGAGCCAGGGTGTTATTAGTGACGTGTGTTCAATCGCCTGCTGGGCTCTGTCATCATAAATGTTTCCACTAAATACATAATCATCCAGCTGGCTGCAAAAGACTGACTACATCTGCACAACAATCACAGGGCTGAGGAGTAAAGAAACATGACAGATATCCCTGCTGGGCAAAAGCTCAGAGCACGACTTTGCTGATGGAAGCAACATCTTGACAAGTGGAGAGTCAGGCACCCAAAAATGAACTATTGCATGTTTCACTGTGATGAAAATCTGTCAAATTCTGTCACTGCTTAACTCGTTTAGATCAAGAACATGATGTGTGTGCAAATGTCTTAAATGTTCTGAAATGCAACCATCGTTTTCCTCAAGGATGACCTTTCAGCATGCACCTTCAATATAAATTTCCTGTCTGAGTAATTTGAAGAATAAGATAATCAGCTCACCCCTGACATGCGAGTAACACCTGTGTTATGTAATCTGACATGGGACTCCAGATTACTATACTCAGTACTGCTTAGGTCAGTAGAAATGTGTATTTTCAGCTTAGCCACAGAGTGGGTTTTGTCAATTTATGCTGCAGTGAAACATCTAGTGTAGTTTAATCGCAAATGTTAATGTGAATAAACTTTGTTTATTATGTCAAGCGCAACATTCACTTCACTCTCTTGCGTTGGTAATGTATCTGAGTCAGATTAGTCAAATTGCTTGTTGTGCACAAGGTGAAGCGAGGTGACTTTGTTTTTCACCTTTGAAACACTGATTTACATAAATTTAATGTAAAACAATCTATAGTGCTTTACATAAAGCAACAACAACTTTAAACAAAATGTACAGACACAACGAGGAGCATAAAATCTACTAAATGCAGCTTCACTGTGTTCTGAAAGACAAAAATTAAATAAAAACAACAAGAGCAGATAGTAGTAAAAGTAGTAATAATAAAACAACTAAAGGTTATGGCATGATCCCATTCTGTCATACAAGTGAGGTCATCGGTGAAAAAGTCCTGGGAAATATCTAACATCTCTAGAAAAGACTGGGAACCTGCCGAATCAAAACTGTAGTGTCACTGCTTCCGGATTTTAAAATTAATTCAGACAACAGGTTTGTGTGTGTCTGTGTGTGCACAGCCCTCATACACAGCCTCTAGTTTGTAATCCTTTTATACACCAGTTTAAAGGAAAGAGCTCTGTTTTCAATACCACATTGTTTTCCTACAATCAAGAGTGACTAAATACGGATTACAGACAGAAATCAAAATGTGCACATCAGTATCTTTCGATCTGAGCTGAACAAAGTCTTATTAGTTATATGCAATAATGACTGTTGCCATCATTCTGGCATGATTCCAGGAGTTGTGCACTGACAATAACAGCAAGTTGCTTTTTGGTTACCTTTGTGCAGACAGAGGCTCCGGAGAGGAGTCACCATATGGCTAAAGAATGGAATTAAGGGTCAACTTGTTGCTGCTCTTTCAATCTCTACACTAATTGTTTTTCTTCTCAGCAACCCCTTTCGTGATCCCCCTCCACGAAGGAGACCACATTTCATGGGAAGTTAAGCTACTTTGCTGATTTGGGGTGGCTGTATTCTCCTGAGGCAATTAGTGTCATTGACAGGACCAATATGGCACAGAGGGAACATCTCAACTACCTTGTTAAGCCCACTGTTAGCAGGAAGGTGAGGAACATGTGCTTACTATGAGTGGGGCTAATAATCCATATTGCGATGTTTTGTGATAGAGTCTTTTGCTGATTTCTTAACTAAATAGTTCACTTGTTGACTTGTCGTCTAAAATATCAGCAGTAATTCATGGATGAATTTAGAGTTTCCAGATTTTAAATCTAGACTAAATCACGTAAAGCATCTTTTCTTGTACATGTGTTGTTTCTTGAGGTGTTTATTGTGAGATCTCTCCTCTTCAGCCCAAACTACTATATGTGGTTTCTTGTCTTCCAGAACCCCGTCTTCTACATATAAGTGGTCAGTCAGACATCTTCTAAGGCTATAGAAAAAAACATCTGAGCCATAAAACTCAATTTATCTTTTAATCTCTGACCTAACTTTTGATCTTTAACCAAAGGGAAAACATAGGTTTACAGTCCATAAAACAATTGAACATCAAGACAACAAGACACTATTCCCCCCTTCGAGGCTCTTAGAGTCTCGAAAATAAAAAGATAACACATACATATTACATTTACAATACACATGTATCTTCATTTAGCTTTTTAAGGAATATTATTGTTGTTACAAAATATAGATTTTACATTATTCACAAGAACTAAGACAGATATATAAAACAGCAAAATGAGAGGTGAGAAAAAATGTGTAATGATAATGCGCTGGCCCCTTGACTATTAGGCCCCTCTACATAAAATGCAAAGAAATAAGAATGAATTAACTGATCTGGGAAAGACTAAAGAATAATAATAATTTCAATAACAGTGATGATTACAGTTACAGTCCAGAGACACTGGTGACCTTTATCATGCAGGAGGCAAACGTATTAAGTAATTTGTTAGCACTGTGGGTGAGAAGTGAAACATGTTATACAGCAATACCTGTGAGTGGTGAGACCGATTGATTGACCCTTATAGACAGTAAAGATTAAGAGGATGACAAATCAGCATTTGCTTACACAGCGCCTGGTGCTAATCTCCTTGTCTTCCTTCAGCCCCCAGACGACTCAGGCTCGCACACTCATTCTGGCAGAGAGGAGGAAAGAAGAAGGAGTAACTCTATTGACCCCTCTCACATCAGAAACGACCAGAGAAAGGACGATAGAACTGGATCTATATCATCGAGTATTCCTGGAGTAACTCTCTGATGTCACTGTTGCTATAAACTTTAGTGGAAAAAACTTCAAATTTTACATCCTTTGTGTTTTGGGGAGCATGTGTCAACACTTCCACCCAGGCAAATAACCAAAAAAAACAGTTTATACAAAGGAGGAAATAATCTGAAAATTTTCTAAAAACAATTTATTAAGTGACATTCAGACATTAGAACACATGTAAAATGGAGGAACGCGTGACCAAAATGAACATGTTTTCTTCTGACAATTCTAACGACTTCACAGATGGAACTGAAGCAGGTGAGCCAATAATCACTGAAATGTTGTACATAACTATTCTAACATGAAAGATTTAAGAAAGTGTGGAAAAAAATGACAACAAAATTTAAAATAAAACTTTCAAATTTTTTTCTGCACAGCACATTATGTTGTCTGAATAATGGTCCAAAATATTGTATTAGTATAGTAAAAGTATTGAATGGTATTGTATTATATAGTAAAAAAAGAAAAAGAAAAAAATATAGACATAGACATATCTGTATTGGGTCCTTTGTTTCATCCTCTCGCTCTTACCATTGAATTTCCTGTATTGCTACTGTCACTATCTAAATGAATCGATCAAAAATGAAAAAAAAAATAAAAAAAGTCTGATGATCCTTGAAAGAGTGAGCGCTCACGTTAAGTGTTTATTTCTGCTACCTGTTCCCTACAGAAAACATTCAAGTCCCTGGTAAAGCACTCGGCCATGGCCTGCTCTGTAAAGTGTGTTCTGACTCCAGCAGTGGTAAACACTATGGCATCTACGCCTGCAACGGCTGCAGTGGCTTCTTCAAGCGCAGTGTGAGACGAAGACTCATCTACCGGTGAGAAAAATTTGCAATCAGAATTACCATGTGTAGAGTTCTTTGCATTTTAACATAGTGCCTGTCTTTATTCAGAAAACTGTTTCTTTGTTAATATCACAGGTGTCAGGCTGGAACTGGCAGGTGTCCTGTTGACAAGGCTCATCGGAATCAGTGCCAAGCTTGTCGACTAAAGAAGTGTCTCCAAGCTGGCATGAACAAAGATGGTGAGAAACCTCTGAATAAGTCGACTGTATCTGTGCATATATCATTTCTGTTATAGTACAAATGATCTAATAAATTATTTATCTGACCCTGTGGCAGCTGTGCAGAATGAGCGACAGCCTCGAAGCACCGCACATGTCAGTCTAGACTCCATATGCGTGGACTCTAAGAAGGAGCATCTAGCCACCACACGGGAGCTCACCTCCTCTACCACCTACTCATCAGTCATCTGCAGACCTCTGGTCACTTCTTCTGTCACCACCTCTGACAGCACACAGCCCTGCGGCAACCCCAATAACAACCACCGCTTTATGGTCAGCCTGTTGACTGCAGAGACCTGTGCAAAACTGGAGCCCGAGGATGGTGAGATCATATAACAGAAGATACATTAAGGTGGACACAATGAAAAAATTGTTTTGAAAATACTCTTCATAATTAGGTTTGGCTACTTTGGTCAGCGATTAGTGGGGTTTTGCTGTAGGGATGGTAAAATAGAAATCTTGAGCTGTCTTATCTGTCTTGTCATATCTGAACTGAAACAATATTGCACTGCCAGTAGCCTAAACATTTGTGTGACTCTTTTTCTAATGCACAGTGGAGGAGAATATTGACGTGACAACCAACGATGCTGAAAGAGATCAGACCCCCTCTGGCTGTCGTATGTCTCCATACACCTCCAGCTGTTCAGAGAGTATATATGAGACGTCAGCACGACTCCTCTTCATGTCTGTCAAGTGGGCAAAAAATTTGCCTGTTTTTGCTCACTTGCCATTTCGAGACCAGGTGGGACAGACTGATGTTTTTATATATTTACTGCACTGATTCAGTCAAACATATCGAGTAACAATCGAGTGCAAGACTGATGACACGTAATTCTGTGACATGCTCAGGTGATTCTCCTTGAAGAAGCTTGGAGTGAGATGTTCCTCTTGTGTGCCATCCAGTGGTCCCTGCCCATGGACAGCTGTCCTCTTCTGTCTCTGCCAGATCTTTCTCCCTCACAGCAGGCCAAAGTCAGCCTCCCCACGGCTGATCTGCGGGTCCTGGAAGAGGTCTTTCATCGCTTCAAGGCCCTGGCTGTTGACCCCACTGAGTTTGCCTGCCTGAAGGCCATCGTACTGTTCAAGCCAGGTAAGGCATTATTCCTTCAGCAATATATATTTGTTATTGTATGGACATTGTAACTGATGTCTGCTGATTGACTCGCAGAGACACGCAGCCTCAAAGATCCAGAGCAAGTGGAGAATCTGCAGGACCAGTCACAGGTGTTGTTAGGTCAGCACATCCACTCAGTGTACCCCGGCCAAAGTGCCAGGTAGGCCAACTGCAACTCTCTCATCTTAAGTATTTGAAGTTAGTCATATAAAAGCTTGAATGGAAACATGACGTTCACTCCCCTTCGTTCTTGTCCATCAAGGTTTGGGAGACTGTTACTTCTGCTGCCATCCCTCCACTTTGTGAGCTCTGAGAAGATAGAGCAGCTGTTCTTCCACAGGACCATTGGCAGCACACCCATGGAGAAGCTGCTGTGTGACATGTTTAAAAACTAATCAAGCACCCAGGGAAGCCCAGTGACATCTGCTAAGAAAGCACCATAAGTCCTCAAGCAACATGTTTTCTGGTTGTATATTTCACATTTATGGCTTTCTTATTAAATGTGCATACAGTGATTGTTCCACTATTTTCTTTGTACATTACAATTTTGGTATAAGAAACCAGAGACATACCAAGTTATTTTGTGTTGGTACTTAGTTAGAAGGAAAAGCATTTTTTAACAGTGTATGGAAATGAGTTGTGTTTTGAATGTAATCATTTGTCATAAATAAATATGAAAATTTTGTATTTGTTGTATATGACAAAGTATGTTTAGCTGTGGTCATTTTTTCCATTGTTAAATTGATCTTACACAAGAGAACACAGGACATAATACAAAAATAAAATACAAATGTGCATCTCCATTATGAAGAATATATCTGGTAATTTGATGAATAATATCTATTAAATATTACACATCATTACATATATTGGTAGTAGTGTATTAGCCAGCCAATAATGAAAAAGATATGTATGTGTATATGAATATTTATTTTCTAACTTTTAACTGTCTCACTCTGTAATAATATTAATACTAGTACTACTACTACTACTAATAATAATAATAACAACTTGTGTGTGGCTGTGAAAGCCAGTACAGTAACATTTTGACAAAGGGAGAAGATGGAAACTGTAGTTGGACTACAGTAACGTTAGGTGGCGGTAATGAGCATTTTCAACAATGAATACGAGCTGTTGATAAACACGCAGAAGAAGAGCTGCAACAAAACACGGAAGAGCCACAGACTTGTTAGCATGATGAGCTAAAGCTGCAATTTAAAAACTATAACAGCTTTTTTTTTTAACCAGGCGGGTTTGGCTGACATCTACAGCGGAGACTGCTAAGTAATATGAACTTGCCTTAAATAAGAAATAACAGCTAAACAATGTTCAAGCAGTCGTATCAGCTGCTTCCTCAGAGAGACTCAGGTCCGAGGACTCCTGGTTTGTTTGTGGACACTGATGGCTTCACACAGCCCGGCTTCCACAGAGGACGTTCATTTGACAACATGCCCAATGTGTCTAAAAGCGACTTCACCGGTAGGTAACTAACATCACTACGTTAGCATCGGCTATAGTAGTAAATAAAATTCAGTGGCATGTTTCCTGAGGCCATTCTTACCTGGTAAAACCATGTCTTTCAAACTCCACACACCCCCAGCCTGTCATGCTGACTTTCTTTAAGAAGGCAACTGTGAATTGGTTTCCCCATGACAGGTTTATTGCAAATATCCTGTAAGACTGAGATTCTTTTTTTGTTTGTTTCTTTTCCTTAAGATACGTCCCAAGGATGGTTGTCCTGGATTTGCAACCTGATTGTCATCTTCCTTGTCTACATCTGCACCTTTATAACATTTCCTATATCAGGATGGTTTGTACTGAAGGTTAGCTGAAATGATCTCTCACCACTTAAGATACCCCTGCAGCGTCTCCGTTAAGCTGTTTATTAAAAACTTTGTGACTTGTGACTCACTTTGTCTGTAGACGGTGCCTAACTACCAAAGGATAGTAGTGTTTCGTCTGGGTCGAGTGTGTCCTCCAAAGGGCCCTGGTATTGTCCTGGTGCTGCCCCTCATCGACCAGTGGCAGAGAGTAGACCTGCGCACACGTGCTTTCAACATCCCTCCTTGCCAGGTAAGCCACTATACACCGTTCGTCATTACTTAGCTGTTGTAGTTCCTGAAATATTGAAAAATGCAGAAAACTGTGATCAGGAGTAGTTTCCCTTACGTTCTGCTACAGACTTATTATAGTTATATTTACTAAACAAACTAAACAAAAAATCTTTTTATCTGAAACACAGTCTGACCTAGACCTGACTATTGCTTTAAAATAGACAAGAAAAAAAAGTGAACCACTCCTTGAAGTTACTTTCCAGAACAAAACACAGCTTTACTGAATAATAGTTGTTGGTTAAGATGATTGTAGGTTTGGAATATTAACAGACAGTTTACAGTAATAAAAATGAAATGGGATGAAAACACAGTGTGGTAGGAAGGGGTGTGATTTACTTTGTCCTGCAGGTGGCACTCTTGGTGCACTGCTGATCAGTGTGAAACTGGAGATGGTAAACTGACACTGGGCGAACTGCAGGTTTTGTTTTTCGTCTTGAGTCCTCCCACTCATATTTACATTGTTTGGTCTTTAGGTCTTTCCCTTCCACGAACTTCATAATTTAATGCAATTGTGTTTCTGATGGGGGAGTTAAAAGAATAAGATATTAACATATACATCTGTTTTTTAAGCTTAAGCATTTATCACAGTATGAGTTTATTTTTTAAACTAAACTTTCCTTTTGTATTTCTGGGAATCTAGCCAGAGCTTCATCACTGAAATGCCTCACTGCATGTCAAAAGAGCAGAGATATCAAGCTCATGTTACTTTTTTCTTAATGGTGCAAAGACTCTCACTTTCCAGCTGTATATTCAGCCTTACACAGTGAATTTTGCTGCTATATTCTTTTAAATTGTGGCAAATGTTTAATTTTGGTCATGTTACAACCAGCATTCACATTACATGTAATTCGGCCACTGTAGGTGACTACTCTGGATGGCGGTGTGTTGTCAGTGGGAGCAGACATCCAGTTCAGGATCTGGAACCCCGTCATGTCAGTCGTGTCAGTCCAGGACCTGAACGCCTCAACCAGGATGACAGCACAGAATGCTTTGACCCACAGTCTGGCCAAGAAGACTGTCAGGGAGATCCAAACTGGGAGAGTTAAACTGGGAGAATATCTCGGGGTGAGACTCCACTGCAACGACTCACTGCAGGTTGTTTACTGTATCACGTCATACTTAAATCCTTTCTTGCTCTGTACAGATGGACATAAATGAGTTGACTCGACACTGGGGGCTGGAGGTGGACAGGGTAGAGCTTACCCTAGGCTCTCTACTAAAAGCACCAGATCAAGGTCCCTCTGGACCCCTCATCATGCCTCCCTCTGTACCTGGACTGGAGTCCCTCACTGGCCCCATTCAGCAGCTGGCCATGCACTTTCTGGGCAACAGTGGCAGTTCACAGCATGAACAAAGTATGGCCCCACACAGCTGTTTTTGTATAAAAAGGAACCAGTTATGATACTTTGTTTAATACATCTATTGCTTTTACTCCTTAGAGGCCAGCATAACTTTTACAGATGAGCTCAGCAGCGCCCCTCAGGCAGTTGTGGCACCACCAGGTTCTGCTGAAGAGCTGCTCGGCAGGGTCAAGCTCCTGCTCTCTGAAACTTTGGTCCACCAGGTTGGGGCCTGCTTTCAGTTTGACATAAGCTCGGAAGATGGACAGCATCGCAGTTACTATGTGGATTTGAGCCAAGGTGATTGTTCACATGTCGTTGTAAATATGCCACAATTACAATAGTATCTAAGTTCAGATAAATTCAGCAGCTGAGTGCAGGTTGTGCTAAGTCTGTCCCTCCAAATATATCCTTTGCTCTGTGTGTGTTTCATAGGTAGCGGTGCAGCTGGAGCAGGATCCTTGAGCAGAGAGCCAGATGTGGCTTTAAGTATGAGTGACAGCGACCTTCTGGCCATGTTCCAGGGTGAGCTACGACCATTTGCTGCTTACACCAGCGGCAGACTTAAAATCCAGGGAGACATTAATACTGCCATGAAGCTGGAAGAACTCATCAAACTTCTTAAGAAACAGTGATCCCAGAAATGTTTGCATATATATTTATAAAATCCTTAGTTTTAACTGTAAAGTAAATGTTTTTCATGTGTGCACTGAATACATAAAATGAATTTATGTTACATCCTTGTCTTTCTTCACAAATCAAAGCAAATGCTTGTTTACGAAGACAGCAAACTTTCCTATGGTCTTAAGGCTTGATTTTAGTTGTACACATTTTTACAGTATTACTTAGAATTTATACACTTTTTTCAGAAAGATGATTACAGGTTTCTTTGAAACAAGATAGAATAATCAGTAATAATTGATAATCAGTAACACAGCTCAGCACATACAGACATACTGTGTTGTATTGCGTCTATTAGGCTGTAAAGTTCAACTGGAAAGCCTTGATCAGCACAGTGAGGGGGGCTGACTATTTAGACCAGCCTCCTTGTTTTACACCAGATGTCCCTGGGAGAGCCAGGGTAGCTGCTGAAGGTAGAGCAGAGTGAGCATTTTGGGTGTCGGGATGACCAGGTGGAGTGTGTGGCGCAGCCCTGTGATGCTGCCCCTGTCCTGGATTGAAACACTGACAGCCACAGGTGTGCGCTGCAGCAGCAGTATGCCGGTGGTCAGACAGGCGTACTCAGAGAGCGGCAGCATAGTCAGGCCTTTCAGTGAGATCCCTGGGCTGTGGAAGAATGGGGTGGCCAACTTGTACAATTTTTGGAAACTGGATGGCTTCAAAAACCTTCACCGCATCATGTTGCAGAACTTCAACACATTTGGACCCATCTACAGGTATGGAAGGCAAGGCAGATGGCATAAGTCTCACGTGAAACTATAATATAACTGTAGGCCACTAATCTGTTACCTGTCTTAAGTAAATATAACAAAACAAATGACTGAATTACTGGGCACTAGTTTTAAAAAAAATCTTAAAATATAAACATTTCTCTTGATGAAACCTATGTATCAATCCACAAGGTCGTGATTTCCAAAAACAAACAGTTGACATGGTATTTCCATCCCTTTTCCCCCTCTGACTTTCTGTATGTCAGAGAAAAAATAGGTTATTATGAAAGTGTGAACATCATCAATCCTGAGGATGCTGCTATCCTGTTCAAAGCAGAGGGCCATTATCCCAAAAGGCTCAAAGTTGAACCCTGGACATCATACAGAGACTACAGGAATCGGAAATATGGAGTTTTACTAAAGTATGTGCTATCATCTCCTTCTATCTGTAAAGTTTGTGCTCTAAGACTGTGCCTACTAATTGCTTTGCTGGTTCAGATTAACATCTGTAGAAGAAAATTTTATCTTGACATTGTCCTTGTGTACTTGTGCCGGCCTTTCTGTAGGAAAATAAGCTCTGCATTGAGACAGACTAGATTCTTCCACACATCCAATCTTTCCACAGGAATGGAGAAGACTGGAGATCAAACCGTGTGATTCTCAACAAGGAGGTGATTTCACCGAAGGTGCTGGGAAACTTTGTGCCTTTGCTGGATGAAGTGGGCGAGGATTTTGTGGCCAGAATTCACAAAAAGATAAAGCGAAGTGGCCAGAACAAATGGACCACTGACCTTTCTCAAGAACTCTTTAAATATGCACTCGAGTGTAAGACTGACTTTTATCTCACTTTATATTTAAGTGTAATTTATTTCACTCTCTGTATAGACCAGTGACCTTTTCTTCCTCTCACATATTGCTTGGCTTTGTCTCATGTACACTGTGTCTCACACAGCCGTGAGCTCAGTGCTGTACGGGGAGCGTTTGGGTTTGATGCTGGACTACATTGACCCTGAAGCTCAACATTTCATTGACTGCATCACCCTCATGTTCAAGACTACCTCACCCATGCTGTACATACCTCCTGGTCTGTTGAGGCTGATTGGAGCAAAGGTGTGGCGGGACCATGTGGAGGCTTGGGATGGGATCTTCAACCAGGGTAGGACTCAAGAGAACAACCAGGACAACATTTTAACTATTGTTTTGACTGACTTTTGTTTTGTACTGTACATGATGCAGTTTCCTCTTTCATTCATATTATTTTGGCGCATCAGCGGACCGCTGCATCCATAACACCTACAGGCAGTTACGTCAGGAGACTGGCACTCCCAAGAAATACCCAGGAGTCCTGGCTAGCCTGCTCATGCTGGACAAGATATCCATTGAAAACATCAAGGCCAGCATCACTGAGCTAATGGCTGGAGGAGTAGATACAGTAAGAGCAAAAATTACAAAACTCATTTATTTCCAGGATGTGACTTCTACTCTTAAGACTGCTTCATTGTGTTTGTGTGTTCCAGACGTCCATAACGCTGCTGTGGACACTGTATGAACTAGCTAGGCACCCCAGCCTCCAGGAGGAGCTGAGGGCGGAGGTGGCCACAGCTCGGGCTGAAAGTCAGGGAGACATGATGGAGATGCTGAAGCGGATTCCATTGGTCAAAGGAGCTTTGAAGGAAACACTAAGGTGAAAAACATGGAGGTGGCAGATGTATAATGCTATAAATGATCTAGAATCTAGATGATTGTTGCATCAAATCTTTGTTATTTCTTCTGATCTATGTCAGATTTGTAGTAACACTTTTTACACTAGTTCTTCTGAAAATTGCATTTTGTAATTTCACCAAATTCTGCCATCAACTACCACTAAGTTAGTCTTTAATATAGGCTTTTCACTTTGATCCCTCAGGTTACACCCAGTTGCAGTGAGCTTGCAAAGATACATAGCCGAAGATATTATTATTCAGAACTACCACATCCCAGCTGGGGTGAGTTAAAAATACAGATCATTTAATTATGTTTTTGTAATTGACCATCGTTATTGAAACTGAGCTGTCAGTTTTAACACAATTCAACTCACCTTTTCTGTATTTTTATGCACCTGTGTTTAGACTCTGGTCCAGTTGGGGCTGTTTGCAATGGGCAGAGACCCCAAAGTGTTTTTCCGTCCGGAGCAGTATCAGCCGTCCCGCTGGCTGAGGACAGAGACACACTACTTCAGGAGCCTGGGCTTCGGCTTCGGCCCCCGTCAGTGTTTGGGACGCAGAATAGCTGAGACAGAGATGCAAATCTTCCTTATCCACGTGAGACATACAGAGAATAAAAAGAAGCTTCACCATATTCTGTGGCTCATTTTCACAATATATTAACTGCCTATATTATCTTCTGTGTTTGCAGATGCTTGAGAACTTCAGAGTGGAGAAGCAGCGCCATGTGGAAGCACAGAGTACCTTTGAGCTCATCCTCTTACCAGACAAGCCCATAATATTGACTTTGAAGGCTCTAGATACTGGTCGGTAACAACAAGTCTGAGAGAAAGCTGTGGTGCATGAGAAGCATTAGACTTATTTTTATAGCCTGTTCTTTTTACAGTCACTTATAAAGGACTTCATAAAGCACCACAATATAAACACAGAATATCTAATCAGTCGCTGACAAAGAGACAAATAAAACATTAGGAAAGTAAAAGCTAAAAAATGTGCATGAACAAATTACCTCAGTAATTCCATGACAACGAATAACGATGGGAATGCTATGTGTACAGTATATTGAAGAAACTGGAATATACAGAACCTTTATTTCCTTAATTTCTATCTATAAAAACAAGTGATGAATAAAGCAATACAACTGATACAAACTATGTCTTGTAATATGTAATTTTATAACATATTTAAACATCAAAATATACTTATTTGAAGAAAATATTTTATTTGAAACATTAAATCAAATAAAACTGTGTGTGTGTGTGTGTGTGTGTGTGTGTGTGTGTGTGATTAGTCTGTTTCAACAGTTCAGTAGCTCATTTGCAGCTCATTTTGTGGGCTTCTGCTTCCTCTGTCTGCTTCTCTGATACGATTCTGATACAGACCTCTGAAAGAAGCAGAAATCATCCCGTGTCAGATACGTTCCACAATAATCATACACAGCACAGATTGTTTTATGTGAAAGGAAGGCTAACTGCACTCAACTTACGGAAGGAACATTATGAAAGATTGTGGTGGATGTCCGGACAAAGCCGTGCCTGTGCTCGCTCAGTTTGGTCAACATTTCCTGTTTCTGTCTCCCCCATAATTTAGAGTTCTTCTCCAGCTATAATACATGCAAACAAAAGCAAAACATCTACTCAACCATGAATGAAAAACTGACTCAAAAACTCGATGAAACATGCACAGTACAAGAAGGTCTCTCTTTTTCTGTTTTCACCTGAGCCTCCAGTGTTTGGACTCTTGCCTCGGACTTCTCCAGTTTGTTCAGCAAACTCAGTCTTTCCTTGAATGGTTGAGCATCTTTTGTCTGAGGGAGACATGAAACCCAAGAATTTAAGATTTCAGAATTTCAAAGTCTGGGTAGTATTTCATAATAAATTCCTCAAGACATATGGACTCTTGTCTCTGAGCTGCAATCAAACCTCATCCTCCATGAGACTTTTAAACCATTTTCATGCATGTTGAATACTGAATGCTTGAATATATTCAAGTACCTGTGCTGACTGCTGTGCAATAACCGAGGCCTGCTGCTGGCGAATCCTGTCCAGCTCTTCTCTCAGACAACTGTTTTCTGTCGCCAGGGCCGACTCTATCTCTTCCTTCCTGTGGTCAGACTCACCTACACAACATAAAGAGATCTTTCATCCATTGCAAATGTGTGAGCACATTCCCTCACCTCACCGACTCGACCTACCTCTTTGCTTTTTCACCACCAGCCTTTTGTCACCGCTCTGTTGATTCTTTTCTCTGGGCTTGCTATGGAGAGCTTTCTCCATCTTTTCAATGACCTGAAAACATGGGATGGCACAAGTGTACAGGTAACGATCCTAACATGCATTTTGAGTAGAGAGAGAAGCATTCCCTGATCGAGCGGATATCAACTTTCCACCTTTTCCTGCTGTTTCACCGTGGCCTCCAGAGTCGCCATCTTTGCTAAGTAACTCTGTTGGCAATGCACATCCTCCTGCTGCTGTTGTTGAACTCTCTGAAGTTTCAGTAGCTCCCTCTCACTGTCATTCTTCTGCACAACACACACAGAATAACAAACTATGTAAACACATGCTGACGTGAATTATTCAAGTTTTAGTTGTGAAGCGTGTGTGTGTGTGTGTGTGTGTGCATCTCCTAACTTTGATCAGGTCATTCTGCAGCTGTTGGATTCTGTCCCTTTGCGATGCAGCCTTACTGGTCTCACTGGCCAGCTTAAATTTCAGAGAGGCTGCAAAATACATCGTAGACAGCAGCATAAACCTGAGTGATGATACATATATCTGCTATTTTGTGCATTTTTATAGGCATGTGAGTGTGCTGAGAAGAGTGTTAGCATTTGATCTGTAAAGTATGCCATACAAGTTCCAGTGACTTTTCAAATTCAGATTGATTAACATGTCACTTCTGAGAGTCAGACTTTTGAACAATAATGATCAAAAGACTCATCGATGAAGCTTTTAAAATTAAATGGATTTTCTGTTGGATGGGACTTAAATCTAGTCCCTTTGCTTTGATGCCAGCAGAGAGACCTTGAGGAACATCTTTTGACTCAGGGTCACAAACTGTCCTTCAGGAGATAAGGGATGCACTACCCACAGAACTTATCAGCGTCCGTGGCCTAAATGAGCTGCCTTATCATAGAATGGCACAGTCTGCTTGAGAAGAGACACTCGCAAGGATTAGCAGACACACAGTGAGCCACCTCCCTCATCATGGACATGGACAGCTGCTGGCTGGATAGTACATTTTTCTGGTTTTCAACTCAAGTTTGGGTAGAAACAATTTTCAAGTTCATTTTCATACAGGATGCTAATGAATGGATGAATAATTAACCATAATGCTCTGCTCTGACTTACCTATACGGTCAGCAATCTCAGCCTTGGTCATGACGTCTATGTCTGCATCATCCAGCAGTTCTTGGCCAAGGTCCCGGTGCAGAGACAGGTCGATGCGGAGCTGGCTGTTTTCTGCCTCCAATGCCACCACCTGTGTCCTCAGTGCTATGATGTCCTCTGCCATCTTGCTCATGGCTGAACGATACTTTTCCACCTCCTGATGAAGACATGTGGACGGTCAGTTTCATGCAAGCTGCTCAAAGTGGGACAGTTGTAACAGTTTACTTTTAAAAAGAGGCACTTAATCCCCCTTATCCTCTTTAAATGCTGTAGAGCTCATAGTCAAACTACCATTTTTAGTTTCATGAGTGCCATCAAGATTGTGAGGTGCAGTGATTTAAAAAAAACTATCCTCCTAGTGGAATATCTCATTCATTTGTAATCAAATAGCCAGACACAACGACTGTTTGTGTGACTGACTGAATGTTTGTTTTCAATAACAAAAATGGCTCAAAATATTCCCAGAAACCAGGTGAGACAAATTGAGCGGTTCTACACTTTCACCACTAGATGTCTCTTCAACCCCATCTTGAACAGTTGTTGACCCTAGGATGTCTTCAACAAAACATGTCTGTATACTAAGAGAATTAAAAAACATGCCAGCAGCAAATACATATTACATGTGTAGTTTAGTCACGAGGCTCAGACTCTCAATGAATAATTGATTCCTCTTGGTTTTGGATAAGCACATAACATGAGAAATGGGACATAACTGGAAGCTGCAACTCAGTGTTATGCCATAAAGTGTGATGTTCCACTAATCGATTGTCGAAGGTTCGGGTACAATGAATTCATGACTCTGACTCCTCAAAACCCAAAGGGACAATAATACCCGATCCTGTTAAGGTCTTTTGTCATGGGGGCTTTGACTGAGGATTTTGGGTAAATCCCTGTCATGTATTCACAGAGCTGCCCTTCTTTGAAAGCCTGTTTGCTGAACTGTAGAGACAAAACTCATGACAGATTCATGAGAATATTTCAGGAAGACAGACATAAAAAAAAAACCCATTGAATTTCTTGTACGTTTTTCCTTTCTTATCACACTCCTGATGCACGTCTTTCCCTTTGAAAAGATACAAAATTCCTCACTGACTTTAGTTTCCTGAGAGCTGCTTTCCAGGAATCACACTGTTGCAGAGCTCTGTTATCAAAACATTCCTCTGTGCAGGGCACACGCGTGTTGTCTGGCAGCATGTACATTCTCATTGTTCTCTGCTCTGTCACATCCTCCTCTGTCACATTGAAGAGACAGAATTGAATGGAGACTGAGAGCAGGATTCCAATCTCGGATGGTGTGGTTGTGACTCCCGTGGGACGCGAGGGTGAAATTGAGCATCTATTTGAAAGGGCAGGGACGAGGTGACAATCATGACTGTAGATGAGATGGTGTCTGATGGGAAGCACGGCTCCTCATGATGAGTCTGGAAAGTCCCATCATGTGTCAAAAATAAAAAGGTGTCCCTGTCTTTGCCTGTGAACAGTGAGGTCCCTCCCCTCTCTAGGATTTGAAGACACTGGAGAGGCCACAGAGAAGGCAGCTGGGTTGCAAGGATGTGATATTTAATTAGGCTTTACCACACCATTATCACAATGATTATGCATGTAGAGTAAATGTATTCACTGTCACTACGAAATCTCACTCTTGATGATATAATTGATCAAAATCTACCCATCAAAATTAAATCTACATGGTTGTAATTCCAGCCACTCCACAGATCTACAAAGTGAATTTAAATAAGAAAATGAAATTATGAAGAAAATCTCACAGGTACAGGAGGAAAATGTCAAGATGTGCATAAATAACACTCTGGGATCATAACACAAGCTTCACCCTCATCAACTCAATCCTCCTTGAGCGCAATCAGTCTGAGAAATGTTAATCTATTCTACTGTCTTCTGCATTTTGTCTCCGGACTGTGTGGGACTGCTTCAGCATGCTGTCCCATCTTGCCGGTCTTCTCATGTCACTCATCACTAACGAGTCGTGACAGTGGGGATTGTTTCACCGGCTGATTCAAGAGTTTAAGTATTGATTACATCCAGTCACCTTCGTTTGGCGGTCTGTGATCTCTGCCATGAGGGGCTCATCCTCAAAGTCATGCAGGGGGGGTCTAAGGCATGAACACATTTCATGAACATTATGTTTTAGTCTAATACATTTAAATCATCATCATCACAATATATCAATGCTTCTCCCACACAGTCACCTGTCTTACCGTTTATGTGGATGATGCACTTGATAGGTGTGGTTTATGTTGGGTTTATCTGGACTCTGCTGTTCTTGTTGGGCTGCTCTGTGCACCTCAGTCCTTGCTCCCTTGAAAGGGTGGCGGTTATTTGGTAGAATCTGTGACAGGGCATCATGAGATGGGAGGTCATATCCATCCCTCTGAAGCTGGAGAGGAAATGGAAAGATTGATATTGTTTTCATTGATAAAAGTAACACTGAGTTAGAAATAGTTCATGATACAAATCACTTTAAGCACAAATCAAAAACATACTTAAAATTACTTTGTCAGCTCAACACTTTTCCAAATTTAATGATGTGATTTTGAACTGATGACATGATTCAGAAATCTGCTTTAGAAAGACAATACTTCTGTTTGGAGTGTCAGGGACCAAAGCTGTCAAACATGGTTAAATACAACAGAATTTCATTTAGTCTATGTCTGTAAAAAATCTGTACAAATGTCTGTCTGTCTGTAAAAATGTCTGCACATTTTAAGCATCCCTCACAAATTCCAAATTAATCCATTACAATTTTAGGATTATATTAATTATAATTGACACCAATCATAATTAACACCACCTTCATCAAATCTGCAAATCCAGTTTCTGGCAAAGGGAGAGTTTATCTACCAAAGATTTCACTCTCCTATATACTGGAGTTCAACTTGATTTTTACATTATTATTATTATCATCATTATTGTGACACATATAACAGTAAATTTCAGCAACAGAAAAAGGTTCTATACATAACAGAAAACACAATCAAGGAGCATTAATTTTGTCTGTCTGTTGTATGAGCACAAGTCTTTACACTCTTCCATAACAGTGTGGGATGAGGACTGTAAATGACTTCTGCAATGTGAACCTTAAATCTACTGTTTTTGCAGAAAATGAAAGCTTTCATCTAAAAAAACAATGTAGCTCTGACCTCTCAATGCACCATACTTGTGTGTGGCCTGTTCTACCGCTTCAGCTCTTGAATATAAAGGCTGTTACATCACTATGCATACAGTGGCCACTCTGTAACAAGAGAGCTCTTAGTCAAAAGCCCTGAAGTCCTTCACGTACGAGGCCTGCATACACAGCGTACACTGTCAATGATCGCAGTTGCCAGGTAGCATAAATTCAAAGAAATGACATGCAATAGAGTCATTACCTCCATTTATCTTCCTACAGACTCTCCCTCCAACACAAATACCTCCACACTGTCAGAGCCTACCTTTTTAGCTGCAGGGTTACTGAGCGATTTTGTCTTTTTCGAGGCCTTCATCCAACAGAGAGTGTCAGAGTCCTTCTCAGGAGAGCGAACATGTAGCTGATGGTGGATGTGAAGGTTGGAGCTCTGTCATCTCGTTAGAACAATTGACCCGTAACCACAACACAGACCCTAGCAACTTTAAGGGCTAATGAGAGGGATTAGTGTTATGTGCAAAATATGGTGCTATCATATTTCAAGTCAAAGCAAAGAACTTTTTACTTTACTACATTTATTCGACAGCTTTAGTCAAATCAGATTTAGAAGCATGTAATATGTGAACGTACACTTTTTTCACTTCAACAATAGAGGTCAGTTTCTCCAAAGCAGATCAGACTCCAGAACTTCCTTTGTCCACATGATTATGAAAAACATGTAAATATTTCTTCCCAAGAGTCAAATTAGCAACGATGTCTGCAAAGAAAGAACAAATAGTAATAATACAAATAGTTCTGTGCTGTTAAGCTACCAAGCAGTAGCAGTTTTCACCAACTTTATCAGCTGTAACATTACATTGATGCTTACACATTAATGCATCAATAATTATAATCCAATAATACAAGAGTATTCTGAAATGGGCAAATCTGAATTATTAATACTTTGTGTACTTCACATGTATTTTTTTTACGTTTAGTATATCTGTACACTGTGGTATTGCTTTACTAATGTAAAAGTAGTATTTCTGCCACCACTGTGCTTTTGTATTTTAGTGTTTAAAAACAAAATCAAACCTTGTGTTTATGCCTGGAAGCAGCGTGTAACAATCAATGGAATCAAAGGGAGGTTCCTGCTCAGTAAATACCAGCCCCCACATGAATTCTGTCTTAGCCTGGATAAACAGATTGATGGCGACTGACTAATGATTTCTCAGTGACATGCTGTGCAGCACCTGTGGCTCCCTCCAATTTATTCCCAGCACCAGATAGTCTGATGTCAAATCACGAGAGGAGTTGGATTGAAACTGGGAAACAATTGCTTTAGGGAAAACAAAATAAAATATAAACAAGCAAATTCTCCAAATTTTGAACCTTCCACAAAAAATGAAAGATCCTTGAAGTAAATTGATTGTTGTGCTTGGTGCATTTTTCCATTGTGCTATATGAAGTTTAACTTTCTAAAGTGTGTGTGTGCATATGCTTATATGCAAATGTATGTGGAACCTTCAATAGCATGGATCAATATCTCTCTTGCTTGGGCGACTCATTAGTAGTGAAGGCTTCGATAGACAATCATTGATGGCACAAAATCAGATTGAGACTAAATGATGAAGATGGGGGCAGGGAGGAAGAGTGATCAATGATCTGTGCCTGGCAGCCACTTTACAATCTGCATACTATGTATTTGATCTGTAACTTGTGAAAACAATGTAAAAATATGTTACCTTTTACTTATGTTCACTACATATGAGAGGTAAACAGTGAACTGACACACAGTTAATTGTGATGGATATAGATCAGCTTAGTTCAAATGAAAACAACTATTAGGAAAAGAAGAAAAATACACCAAACTGCTTTTGGATAAATGTCAAAACTGGTTAGTGCAGCAGCCTATTTGAAAATTGGCAGGTAATTCAATTTTATGCAACACTGACAATCATGTGCATGAAGATCTCGGTTACAGCCTCGCATATGAAAAGCCCTGTTCAGTTTTTAGATAAATATTTTCTTAACTGACTGCTTTAATTCCTGATAAATAATTCAGTGGACGCTTGCAGCTATGTGCTCTGCTAGAAGACATAATCTTTTCTAATCCAACAAGGGAGAACCTGTACAAGTGAAAACACTTCCCGCAGTCTAATATCATATTATCATGTATGAGATTACCCGACAAATTTAGAAAATCCTCAGAACAAAATCATTCATATTCACACTGTTGTGCTGCTCGTGTTCAGCATGCCTCTGACCCTTGTTACATATAATCTGTGGAGAGCAGGGGAGGGGGAATAGGATGTGTGTCCCAGTGCAGGAGGGTGGGGTCTCAGTGACAGCCTCGATCTGTGGTCTGGCTTTTCTGTAACATCATCAGAATTCAGGACACAGCCTGCAAAGTGCAGCAAATGGGCTCTTCATTGGAGTGACAGCTCTGACTCTGCTGCCACACGGAGCTTCAATTAGCCTGCCAGCGCAAGGCGGATCCCAGGAGCTTTCTCCACATCCACACACTCCACCTTTCCTGTGCACCACCTTTTTATTTTTCCTTTCAATCCTTCAACTGACCCAGACTTCACTCTTTTTTTTTCCACATTTGACCTCAGCACCCTCCCTGTCCTTCCTACCTATAAAAGCACCACCCTCCCATGCCGCCATCCACATGTGACAAACCGAGTGGAAATACTTGTAATGTGCTAATGGACACAGAGATACAAGGGGTGCTGGAAATCTGATGGCAATCGAAGCAGAAAGGAGAGAAAAAAAACTGAGAAAAGATGATGTTGTGGTTTATACAACTGGTCTCTCTTCACCACAGGAATTCAGGGCTGTCTGCTTCCTCTTTTATGTCTGTGCTGCTGCCGGAGATCTTAATCAAGAAATAATGGGATTAGAAGGAAGAAGCAATAGTTGCATAGATCTTCTGATGTTTAACAAGAAAGCATTTCTCACTTTCTATTATTTCAGGTAATCTACAATTTGGATCACTCATAATTATACACTAGTTGCAGATTGAGATGAGAATTCAGATGGAGACAGATGAGAATTTTTGTTGATGTTAATTAAACATTAAACATGTTACATAAGATAATAACTATAACTTGTACATATTTCATAACTGTCAGAGATTCTTGTTAAAATATGCAAAGATGGAAATTTCATGTTCACATTATGGTTTTTATGAAGCACAGGATTCAAATCTTCAAATGAACATGACTGTCGCACTAACCTGATCAGCACAATTTCATTACACAATTTAGACACAAAACAATAAAATACTTCATTAATTGCACCTCTGAATTATTTATTATTATATATTACAGAGGTATTATCTGGGAAATCCCATTCAAATTATAATTGAGTCAAATTGATAATAATTGAGCTACATTCAGGCTCTGCATGCAATAATATTAAATTATGCAAAAATTGAATCTAAACTAAATGTTGTTTCAACCAGCTGTGACTAAATCGTGTCCTATGTCGCCAAAAAATGTAATTACAGGGCTCCACTGAGAAAATGACATTTTGCTCCGTATGTAATCATGTCTGTGCTCTGTCAGCGAAATAAAATCACATCTGCAGCGAGCAGTTCTGTGGGTATAAAGGTTTTTAAAATGGAGAGAGAGAGCGAGAGGAGGGACGGAGAGAGGTATGTGTCAAGGGCAACCTGCAGCTTTGACTCAAGGACGTGTGAGGCTGACAGCCAGAGCCGCTCCTCATGAGGTCCAATGTGAGAGCAAAGCCAAGGATTATCAGTAAATCAACGTCTGTCAATTACGGTTATGCTGCCGTGAAGCCACACTGTCCCATAAACAAACAGGGCAGCCGTGTAAAAGCAGGGTCAGCCTTGAGCATAATGAATAGTGTGGGTGAATGAGTGCATCCAAACACACAGCTTTGAACAAATCACACATACATTAAATCCTTCAAATTACTGAATGTAATATTGAATATTTCTGAATTGTTTGAACATTCTGATGAGATTTTTTTTTTACACCAACTGGTAATATTTACTCTATCATTTATCCAACCAAAGCCATAACTGCAACCTATTATAATCTTGGATTCCAAGAATAACTGCCATTTAACCGTGTGAGAAATTTTTCCAGCAAGATCAATCCAAAGGCCAAACGAACAAGGTCAAAACAGGCAGATCAACCAAAAAAACAAAAACAAAAAAAACATACAAGACAACCAGCCAGAGATTTAGTGAAAGGCCAATGAATTCCTACTGTTAACTTTATTCTGCTTCCTGTGAATTCCCCAATCCTAATCGAACATGTATAGGAAGTATGACAAAGCCTCTGGGGACAATGAAGCAATCTGAATCACCCCTGAAGCTGAGCCAGCAGCAGGCTGGTATCCATGTCGCATTCAGCCACAGCACAGTGAGTATCAACAACGACTTTTCCCCACCGGCTCAACATGACCTTTCCAAAATGCTATACAACCGAAGCTTAATGACTAACACACCAGTTGACATTTACCGAAGCCAGCTCGCTGTTGAATAGTTCAGAGAAACATCAGAACGCTAATGTTGCCTTGTGCCCAAAAGGGACCCCCAAGTGTGAAAGGTAAAGTTTTAGTATCTTTTGAAAAAATATTCAGTGGCAAAGGGCGTGCAGTTGAAAATAATGTTGGGTAGCAATAACAATGACTGTCTGAGAAAAACAAACAAATCCAAATGAATTAAACATAAAACTTAAAATTAAAAGCACGCCACATCCTGTCTGGGGCTGTGAAAAGGGCATGAAGATTGATGAGGGAGTGAGAGGCGTTCCTGTTGTGTAATGCATCATTCCTATTTTGGCAGGACTGTCAGTAGGATTGAATTTACATCAGGGGGCAGACAAGTGACGCAATGACGTCAGCACCCAGCTACACACCTCTTCCCGAAAACGCGGGTCTGAGGTCAGCGATGTGATTACAAAGCTTTGAGAGACACACCAACTTCCTCCTGTCAGGAGATGGATATCCTGAGAACACTTTGTGTCTGAAAGCCAGTGGTCTGTATCTTGATTATCTCAGTATAGGCGAACAGGTCACAGAGCAACTGCCATTAAATAAAGGGTCAATGGACCAAAATGATGACCACATAAATTGTTCCCATTCCAGTGTATACATTACTGTGGAGAAGGTGGTTCTTTAGAGTGCTGTTTGGTATGTATTCATCAGTCATAGCTTCTATGCAACCTTGGAAAAGACCATTTATCATGTGTAGAAAGGAATTAATGGCATTAGCCAGGGGTCCATCAGAGGGTTAAAGACTTACATTAGCTTCATATCGACCAAGGCCAGCACAGGCACGGGGGGCTGACGGGATATTGTGCATTCTGGGCACATCATTTACATTTCTAAAATCAGATAAGAGAGCGGAATAGAGAAGTTAACCCCTCAACCCTTCTTTGTGCAGGACAATGCTCCGATCTTTAATGACCAGGCTGGGCTATTCAGTGGGGTCTCATGGCGGCCAGCCTTGTCTAGATGGACAGATGATGAGCCATTAGCTGGAGCTGAGCTGATACAAGACAAGCTAGACAATAGCTGACACTACTGGAACAGCTTCATTGTGAAGCAACAACACCAGCACATCTTCATTCAGAGGCTATTGCGATGTTACGCGTTCAGCTGAGGTGGGAATAACAGAATAGCTTTAAATCTGTTCTACACGCTCTGCTCCAGCTGCAGAGTACAGATACAAGCCTCTGCATGGCAATTCAACCTGAGCAACACAGCCTCACCTGCACATGAGGCGGGAGCCAAGGAGCTCCCTACGTCCCCACTCCGCTCTTATCAGAGAACAACAGGAGAGCGTGGTAAACAACTGAGGAATTAGCGGTAAATAATCCTAGTAGGAGCCGTCTTACTGACTCCGCTGTCTATTAAATGTAGAATCATGGATGTCTGTGACGTAAGACAAACTGGATATTTAAATACTTAAGTCTGATTGTTTCAATATGGTGTTTTCTTGCTCACATCAAGTGTTATAATAAACACATGCTTGGGGCTCTTCCATATAACAGCTGTAAGAGCCTTGACTCATGATGACCCTCAGTGTTCAAGGTCTCTACAGCTCTCGGCTCCTGTATTTAGACTCAGACTGAACCACCCACAATCATGATCCCCCTCCTCCCACACACGCCTGGTTTGCTCCATAGCCTTTCTTTCAGCTTTTGTCTGTCAAGGCCAGACTGTATCACATCTCTTCTGCACACATTTTAGTCCAAGATTTAGACTGAGGCCTGTTGGCCTTGTTGATTACATTATCTAAGGAATGTCTTCATTTTCTGGGACAAATGAACTCATGAAAAAAAGGCAAGGAAGAAAGGCATCAATCACAAAAGAGAGAAGCCAGACGTTCAAGGTTGTGGAGTCATAATTATAATAATATACTCCACAGAAGAAAAGCTTTTAGATGTTCAAACTAAAAAAGCTGCTTCCACTCAAATTCTGCCACTTGTTAATGTTCTGACACTGTTTTCTTCACTGGAAAACGTAATTTCATCAATCGACAATGTGATGATCAAAGTAGTCAAAACAAAATCAGATCACCCCAATCCACACCTCACAGTGACAATACAACGCCACTAGATGTCACTGTGGACCCACTTCACCCCCCCCTGTCAGCTGACACTAACCTCTGTGTGTGAGAACTTCTGAGAGGCTGCCTCTGGAAGGGGATGCTCACTCTGCTGTGTCTAAACTGCACAGCTGCAATGTTTTGAAAGTGTCTGTAAAGCTATTACTATTCAGGACCAGCTCCACACTTCCCGTCCCTCTGTCTGCAATACTCCAACCACAACAGTGCCCGGCGGCGGGGGGGCTCAGAAATTACTGTACTGCTGCAGCTCTGCAGGAGCAGGACTGCATACATTAAGCTGCATCTGAACCTGGGGTCCTGCCTGCAGGGAGTAGTACAGCTCTGCCAATAAAAAATACATATAGGATTTCGCACAGTCCTGCTGTTATTGTTGAAATAATTGCAGTGGTGATGATAGTTGGAGACCAGTTTCACAAACACACAAGAATTATACAATGCTGACTTGTATCATGTGCAAGATAAATTTTATTTTGGCCAGCAGATGGTGAGATGGATGATTCAAAATAGAAGGATCACAGGTGACAAGATTGACAAAAAACACACATACAAATGAGAAAATTTAGAAATACTCCTTGTTCTATTTTGCTCTTTCCTTTCCTCTTTTGTATTCATACCTATGCTGTTCTGTCATACATTACAAAAAGGCAAAGTGGAAGTAGAATTAATGCCCAGCAGATCTACCTTCTATCAAGCTTCTGTTTGTTCTGACTGATGGGGGAGAGTAATCAGATTCTTTTCAGGGCAGCCATTGCACAAAATCAATACTATATAAGGAGTCCTGATGAATTTGAAATTTGTACTCGGAGTGGATATTGATCAGTCTGAGTGAAAAGACTTCTGAAAGCCCATGTAGATTTACAATCGATATGTAGTTTAAAACACATAACTCTACTATTATAAAACACGAGTAAAGAGAATGCATGTGAGAAATGGCAACATTAATGCATTTATTTCAGAATTACTTAACCTGATCATAAGGTTGTGGTGTATGTAATGAGCAGAGGTGCTTTCATGTTCATCAACACATACAGTAGCATTGATAGAAGGACTTACAGAGAGCCGGGCTGGGCGTGGTGCTCTTGCCTGGGAGGGACAATATGAAGGACCCCTCCTCCTGGTGTTGCCTCTAGCAGGAAAGACGGGACAGTGGGACATGCATGGTGCAGCAGTAGAGATTCAGGATATTCAATAGCATCACACAGTCAGTGCATTACTCCTGCCATTAGAGCTATCAGCATTAATACTGATAGAAAAAAACCTAAAGTGATTAAGAAATAATTCCATATTAGTTTCAGTGATTACGTTACCTTGATACACTTGAAATGAAAAACCGCCTGACTTAACATGGCGGTCCAGCAGACAGAGCCTGCACCACGTGTGATTGAAACCATCTCGTTCTAGTTTTCCTGTGGCTCATCAGAATGAGAGCTGTGTGCTGGAAGGTATTCTCCAGACTCCTATCTAATATCATTAGGAGCGGATATACTTCGCCTGGACTAATCCAGCTGTTCCTCACAATTACATTTTAGCCTCTTAGAAATATCTGACCCAAGTTCATTGCAGTAGTGCTTTCCGGGCACGACTTACTGATTGAGTTACTGACTGGAAAGGGAGTAATATTTGGTGGATTGGATATGATTAAGGCTCAAAAGTATTTTTTACTTATGAGCCTTAATCATATCCAAGTCAACTTCACAAACTGTATTATTTTAATTAAATAAAGGCCTTAGTTTTGTTAATGTAATGCACTGTAATTCAAATTTAGGATGACACACCCATGTCACATGCCCTTTAAAGACAGGCAGATTAAAGTTCAAAAACTGGAGCAAGAGAGACATATTCATGTAAATAAACATACAATACGACATTTATCAAACTCAGCTCAGCCGGCAGGATCAGGCCGCGTACGTCTCAGAGACTCCAGCCAGACTGTGCTCTGTATCTTGCAATTTGAATGTTGGCTCACAAATGGATTCATTCATTAACCTGGCATCTGGAGGCAATTTAATAAGCAGACTTTTCCTTGAAGCACAACTCCAATCTGTCTCTCTGAAATGAGGGTGCTGAACTGCGATGAGCACCAAGGACGTGGAGTCTGTGTCTGCCCGTGTTTGAGGAAGAATAGAGAGAGTCACTGAGGAAATAAAAGGCACTAAGCTATGCGTAGTCACACAGTCCTGTCTTTGTCTTTTTAACGTTTGTTTGTTCTGGTTGTCTGAGCCACCTGCCCACTGACACATGAATTATACTGTGGGAATGTTCTATCAAATACAGATTAAATGGGCGATTGAACCTTTCGATCTTTCTGGTTAAGGCTGGCTCCATCTACCCAAAGCTGCGCTAGTAATTTATGGTGTTGTGGAGTCTAACACACCAATCTCCTGCCTCAGTGAGACCAGCTGCAGAGACGGTGACTGTCAGAGCGCTGCAGTGATGATGAGCCTCTCCATCCAGCAGCGGGCAACTAGTTGCAGCGAAGCCCCCTGATGCTGTCCATGGTGCTGAGGAGAACAAAAGCATCAAAGCCGGAGCTCTCCTCCTCGCTCCTCTCGTACGGGGAGGGGCCGAGCTGTGAAGGGGGAGGCACCATGTGTACTTGATTCAATTAGGCAGTCTGTGAGGCCTCCCCTGGGAGCAGCCTGCAAAGAAGGGGGCTGCAGGCCTGTCTAACAAAGACGTTCAGCCCAACCCTTTGCCCCAGCTGAATCCACCTCATTAGTCAGCCGAGTAAGTGTTGATCATCTCAAACAGTGTCCTCAGCACACAGCAGTGAGAGGAGGAACAGATCTGACTTCTTGACAAGGCTGAAGCGAGGCAACATGAAAAAATGTACCCTTGTTAGGAAGCACTGGTGAGTATTCGCACCGCAGAGACTTACTAACTGAAGAGAATACATTTGTATTTGTTTACTGTGTGTGTGAACTAGTTATTCTAGCTAGTTAAAATGACTTCTCTGTAAAAGTTATTATATGTTTCTGTCTGTCCAGAGTAGCTGAGCCACTGCAGGACAAACAGAAATTGACACAGGGATGAGAAAATAAACCAGCAGAGGAAATATCTCCAGTCCAAGCTGTGTGTGTGTGTGTGTGGGCATCAATAGAAACCATATCTCTTGGCAAACATCTGTCATATCCACTATCTGACTCACAGCACTGAAAGTTCAGTTTCAAAGTTTCATCTGCATTACAGAGAATAAGCAGAGTATTTAGCCCTTTTGAATGTCAGACAGATAAATAGGGAACAGAGACATTAGTATTCATTTTCCGTTTTGCTGGTCCTTTGAAACACAGCAGATGTCTGTGTTCCTGCATTTGCACGTTGTCAGAGTGGCTCAGAAGCAATGGTGGAAAAAGAGGGAAAAAAATGGAAACATCTGTGTGGTCTGCTTTAATCAGTGCCACGCCATGTCTGTCAGCACCAATCTGTTAAAATGTTTTCAAGATCATTATACAGAGATGTGAAACATGGTATAGGATTGGGTTGAGGTTTTTTCAATAGGACCTCATTGTGATATATGGTGTCTGATCCCTGGGGAGACATTTGGTTTTCATGGCTATATTAGCCACCACGCAATAAATCAAACTCAATCTATTTTCTTTTAATCAAATTCTTTGGATTTGCACAAGTAACTAGCAGTGTGTTATTGTCACCAAGGATGAACAAAAACTAAATCTAACCACTGGTCTGTTCAGTCGCAGACGCCCCGACCGCTCATGTGCACTCACATCCACATGCAGGCCCACCAACCTGCAGCCTGACAGTCACACCTGCTGTGCTCTGGGACCACTTGGCTGTTTCAGCAATCATTGCCATCATAGGAACCAGAGATAATTACACAGCTTCCACCCACCAGGCTGGCCTGCTTCGCTAAAACCGTATTGCTCCAGTGCAGCAATAACACTTGTCTAAATGAATGCACGGCACTTTACTGCACGACTGACAGCACCCATTTATTCTGCCGTCCAACTGGAAAGAAAAAACAAATTAATTTGGCACTTAAGGCCTCCACCCCTGTGAATAATGAATCACAGTTCCCGCAAACCGCAACCCCCACCCCCAAATCACCACCCTTATTCAACCTCTTTTTATGATTCCCAGCTTTAGGTAACACAACAGTTAAAGAGTGCTCCATCAAAGCATTTCACATTTATCCAGAAAGATGAATCATTGGTGTGTGATCTCAATCTGCTCTCATCAGCTTCGTCATATATCTTGAATATTTATTACATTTCTCTAAAACAAGCATTTATTCACTGTCTCCGGATTAAACACAGTGGAAAATGTCCATCTGTCAAACTGAAAAAAAATGGGAAAATTGAACAAGCGCCCTGGACACAAACTAATTGATCTACAGATTTTTACTGAGTAATGAGCTCATCCCATCTTCCTATTGAGTCTGTATCAGATTCATGGTATATTTGCTTCTAGCCACTCTCTTTGTTCACTTCACACTGTCTAGTTTATGGTCTGGGCGTCAGAATAACAGCTCTCTAACAATTATCACTTGTGCACCCAGATCCTAGTAACACCTCTCCTCCTCCCCAAGGGGAGGACAGACGTTGGGTTTTACACTCTCTTGTGCCCCATTATATTTATGCAAATGAGACTAAAATCAAGGGAAATCAGGGGGCATCCTTTCCTGTTAGTGCTAATTAGCAATGAATGCTATATTGTATACATTATGCATGAAGTCCCCCTCTATGCAGCTATACATTGTGACCTTGAGCACAAGGCCAAGTTTGGATTGTAACCAGGAAAAAGAAACATGAAGAACTCTTGATTTTCCACAGCCTGGCAGAACATAAAGGAACTCAGCCAAACAGTAACAAATTCTGTGCAGCTCCAATGTAAATGCCATGTGACAGTCTGGGGAATACCTTTTTGACAATCATTGTCCAGGATCATAATACTTACGAGCATAACACACAAGAGAGCCATCCTGGCTGCAAAGAGATCTATTAATATCATATGGCTTCAGCGTGCCAATGAATCAGGCTTCATAAAGGAGCCAAACAGCAGGAGAGAGACAGACCGGGTGCATAGGTGCTGAGACACATCACATTCAAGATTGCCACTCTGCTCCCGAGAGCTTGTAAATGGTGTTTTCTCAGATCCCATAAAAGAGGTTGCATTAAGATAAAAATGTTGAAAAGCAATTATTAAAGAGCAATAAAGTATGTTTAGTACCCTCTCCAGGCAAGTGCTGCACATATTTTTTAGTAACTGAGCTGAGAAGTGAGGCCTGTGGCCCCTCGATTATCTGGGGGGCTCCATGTGAAAAAATTAAAGGAAAATTGACTTATGACAGAGTAGACATGAATGTGTCTTATCATTGAATCTTTGAGAACGCAAATCTTGTCTTTTTAATTGGATTCAAGATTGGTGAAGGGATAAATTGAGCCCCTCAGTTGGCCAATATGGAGCATAACATCAAAAGTGCAGGAAAAGAGTTGGGATTAAATCCACTGTAACTCAGAGACCACCTTTTTAAAACTATACAAATCTTTATTATAGAAGAAGAATGTAGTATACTATGATTAATCAATGCATTGCATGGAAAATGCATTGAAAAAGAGGCTGTTTTCTGCAAAGTGATTAGTCCAGTTGTTGCAGTGTTTAGTGACTCTAATATGCACTAATATATACATTCAGAGGCCACTTTCGTAGGTACACCTGTACAATCGTATGCAGTACAATACAACAGACTGACCATAACATCTGTGTATTAACGAAGTAAATTCAATTATATGTTTATTATTAATTATGAGGTCACAGTTAAAGGTGGTGTTGTAATGGATGACATTACATTGAGAAGCTTTTGTTCTTTCCATTTACATACAGAATATGAGGGAAGCAGAAAACAGGTGGACCTAATAAAGTGGCCACAGAGTGCAGATATTTCTGACAGAACAAAGTAAGTAATACAAAGCAACATTATGAGATTAAGTCCCTCACTCACCCTTAGGGGGAGCTTCTTCCACCTTCATCCCCTTCTGCCCTGCTTCTGACATCAGAGGCTCCTGGTGGAGGAGTCATGTGTGTGAATGGGTTATCTGCACACATCACAACTCTGTGGAACCTCTTGGCCCTGCTGAGTGGATTCAGAGCAGATAAAAATGTGGCATCCTTCCTGATTTTGCAACAGTTTAGTTTCATGTTTTCTACCTGTGCATGTTTGACTTTAGTCCCTGTGTTACCACAACATCAGAGGAGCAGCTCTAGTAAACACGGCAGCACAATCTCGATCCGGGGAAAGAAAACTCTGCTTCCACACGGCCTGCATCTCAAGGGAAACAACCAGGGAGACCTGCAGCAAAACACAGAGGAGGATCACAGCAACACACAACAAAGACCCAACGTGGCTTCAGGAAATTATCAGCGTTCATCAAAAATTAAAACATACGCTGAATCCATCTTTAGTCGACTGTAAATCTATATTAAGCACAGCTTGTCCCTGGGTTAATAATGAGTCTCTGAGCGGGAATGAGAGGACATGACGATCAACAGTTGGCACAGCGAGCCTGATCCCAGCAGGCAGTGCTGTTGTGGCATAGCTGGGGTGAGAACGTGCCCAGCACCTGGCTGGTGCCCCGAGGGGAGCTGGCAGATGGTATTGACGCTGGGGTGTGCATCCACATATACAGTGAGCGACTAAGCCTTACTCCCTGGGAGAGAATGCAAAGAAGGGGGGCACCTGCAGGTACGGGAAGGAAGGTCTGCCAAAAAAGTGGGGGGTCGGGCAATGGGACACCAAAGGACTGGACTGGAAAGGGGCTAGAAGGGTCACAATATGCCCCGGGCAGACAGATGTTTCAGCTCATTAGAGCTTATAATGCAGGTCTGCTTGCTTTGCCCAACAACTGAATTATTTATGTATGCAATGTCTGCATCTTTCTCTAACCTGTCTCTCACCCTTTTGCAGTGTTTTCTAGCTCCATACTACTATGTATAGGTGCGGCTCATGCTGAACACACACTTCAGTCTGCATCTATATGTTCTGCCAGGCTGAGCACTGTTTAGAAACACAGAGAGATTGCCAAGAGTGTCATTTACACACCGCCTGATGAGTGCTCATCCACAGGGACCTCTGAGCTTGAAATGTCATTGGCCGAGGCTCCTGTGAGCGCACACAAAGGTCACCAGTGACACTGACTCCAGAGATCCTTATTGATTCTCAATCTACCACCATTATTCTCGCCAATTACGGACGGAACTGAAATTCTAATCATGGAAATACATTCAGAGTGAGGCTGTATCTGGAATTGTAATGTAGTGCCAACACATGTATAATTCAATCTAAGGTCAGCGGCTCCTCTGTGTATTGGTGAACACTTGAGCATTTTCTCAGTGGTGCACCAGCATGTGTTTTGATTTAATGAGAATATTAATACTTTGAATGTTGCTATTAAACATCTACCAGCAAAATAATTTAATTTAAATTCACACACACGACACATTTTAAAAGTGAAAAAAAATGGTGACACACAAACATCACTTCACAGACATGACAGGCTGATAAGATGAAAATGTTCCATCTGACCATCTGTACAACTGTGCTTTTATTTTGTTTTATTTTGTTTTTAATTATGCAAAGCAGGATTGCATAATGAAATGTATCTGTCGCCCCCCTCCATGTTATACACACAAAGAAAATGTATGAAAAGATATTTAAATATAAGAACAATAAAATATAAGCAATAAAATAGAGCAAATAATATCAAAGTAGCATTAAAAAATAAAGAATAAAAATAAAAATAAATACTACAATAATGAAATATAAACATATTTACATATACTGTTCCTTAAAGATATACACAATATGTGTATTATAAGTGTATTGTGAGTGTTATAGAGTAAGAGGGTAGAGGGAAACAGTCTACAGCTAAAAATATATATTTATAATCTTTTTTATTGCTTCTGCAACAAAGATATTTTTGTCACCCACTTGAGGACCAGGAAACACCAACCTGATGAGAAAAGCTTGAGCACACAGCAGCTCTGACAGCGAACACAAGCTTAGATGAAAGCACAGGTAAACTGCACACATTGATTCATCTCAACCACTTTGATACTGCAGCGTAATTTAATGTAGGTTGGCATCAGATCGGCTCTCCTTTCACAATCCTAATGACAGTCTAAACATACATATTTATCATTTAGAATTGAAGATATTTTCATATTTCAAACAGGCCAAAAACAAACAAACAGAGACAGAGTTATGTGTCTGTATGGAGACGGTGAGTGTGTATGAAGTGGCCTGTTGCCTGCCTGAGCACAGATGGTGGCAGAGCAGGATGTACTGACCTGTACTTTTGCCCACATGCGCGTGCACACGTACACACTCACACACACATGCATGCATACCGACTAATCACATATGCATGGGTGCATATGTAAATACTGCCCTCATACATACACACCCACACATAGGTGCTGATCAGCCAAGTTAAGAGCTCATTCTATGGCACAGGAAGCGACCGCAGATAGACAGATTGGTCATTTAAGAGGGTGTCACACTTGTTTTACAAAGATCAGGAGTCAAAACCCGACATACTCTTGAAGCTGTAAGCAAGACAGTTTTTTTTAAGAAAAGGAATGCAAGACATCCAGACATGTCGATCAAAGGCTGACTGCGGTTCACAGAGACATCCAAGGCCAAGCAGGATAATTAGTGCACCGGAACGATCAATACTCCTCGCATGGGGGGTTGCATGAGGGAGAAAAAGCAATGTAAGGGAGAGTTGAAAGAGAACTGCAAGGGAAAGCAAAATCCAAACAGGCGGCATACATTAAAAAGTGTATTGTTTTCATCAGCAGGAAAGATTCAACTCACTGTGTGTAATGAGAACATACCGAGTGCAGGATGTCCACCTTTTTGGATCCATATTCACTAACATTCATTATTCATATTTTAAACAAGGGGGTACACAGGATATTAATTCTAACAAAAGCTACTGAGATGTCCTCATACACACAAGTGGTAAAGACTGGAGACAAATGGCAAGACGCTAAGACAGGAAGACGGATAGATAGGCAGATGAATGAAGGCGAGGGTTCAGCAGATCGATCGGCAGAGGAAGAGCATAGGTCCCTCGGGGGGAGTGGGGCCTTTTTAGCACCGTGTGAGGAGAGGTGGATGACACGTTTCCCCTTTGAGGTGCTGAGTATGTGAGCGAGGTTTATGCCATCATGGCCAGGATGGAAAGATGCATGAGAGGAGAGTGTGTGGCCGCGGCGCTCTGTGGCGTGACAGACGGTGATAGCGAGTGACAAACAGAGCTCTCTGAGAGAGGAGAGGAAGACATACTGGTTCTCCAGACTCCAGCTCCCCGCCATGACTCTGGGATGTGAGCCATGCCCTGCCCATCCTCGCTCAGTTACAGCCATCAAGGCAAACACAGAGCTTTTGATTTGATCGCGAGGCTTTTTGATACATCATGCCATCGTCTTCCTGGATGGACATCAGGGGGAAACCCAATTAAAATGGGCCAAAAAGAGCAGGACAAGCATACCTGAAGTCAGCCCGGTGCAGTAAGGTGTGGAGGGTGGAAGCAGGAGGCTGGAAAATATATGGTGATCACAGCCGGTCCTGCTACTTGTGGGGTGGAAAGCATCACGGTGACCTTTCAAACAAAATAACACATCAAACAAAAAACATTATTATATGATTATACAATTAACTACAATTATTTTCTAAGAATTATAGGATCAAAAAAAAAAATACTCGACAGACAAAATACAAGAAATAAAATGTTCAGCTGTCACTACATGTATAAATAAAGATGCCACTCACATTAAATTGAGGGATGGAAACATGGCGCCCGTGGAAACAGAGAACTACCCCTCAATTTCCACAAAACAAGAATATGTAATGTCGACTCCCGCTCACAAAAGGCATAAATGAAAACATGATGTGGGTGTCGACCGTCATCCCTGCTACAGATTAAGGTTCTGACACTCTGCTAGAAAAAACCATTTAAGCGAACAAAATAAATAAAACATTGAGCTGCACCATTTGCACCTTGGCAACAGCTTTACTATTATTAGAAGAGCTGTAGGTGCAGGAGACACAGACGGGAAAGCTCCAACTGCGTCCAGACTCACACACATAACTCAGTCTGAAAATGATACGGTGACGCCAGAGGTTCAACTCCAGGAATCTACACTCAGACCTCATTCACTATTATTATTACACACCAGAAAAGGGAGATAGAACATATTTATTAATGCTAATCAATAATAAACATCTAGTACAGAATATTGCAAATCAATTAAAACATAATCTAATTTTCCTTTTGCAATGGTTCTGTAGGAAGGACAGTGTGACCCTTAAGGAAACAGAAGTGCAAGGAAATGCTTATTTGCTTTCGTCTCGAGAGTTCGACGGAGGGATCGATACCACTGTTTTATATTTACACGTAATGTGAAGCTGCAGCTAGCGGTCAGTTAGCTTTACCCAGCAAAAAAATGGAAGCAGCTCATCTGGTTCAAAGATAACAAAATCCAACCACTCATTAAGATGTTACATCCTGTTGTTCTGCTGTTATGTGCAGGACTATTTCTTGGCTGGGATCAGTGACTTGAATGAGTGTTTTGTGTTTTGATTATTCTTATTATTGTTTGTTTTGATTGAGGTTCCCAGATAAACAGCCTCCCGCTCCAACTTCATATTCATATTTTGTGAGCAAGCGAAGCAAGTGAATGGTCTCATCTAACACTTGGCATAAAGTGGGTTTCCCAAAATATCAAACTATCCCTTTAAAAAAATGAAATGAAAAATTATTACGGTGGACCTCAGTGACAAAAGGCTACTTCAACATAGCTCTAATCAGTGATGGCGATTCATTTCACCACATGTACACGCCCACATTTGCTTCACACGTTCAAGCCTTTCAGTCTGCAATGCACGGGGCAGTTGTCCATTGTCTGTCTTAATTGATGTCACAGCGCTGAGGTGCATTAGTGCGTTACAGGACGTGTCCATGCTGGTGTGCATTTGCCCTCCCTGTCAGAAGCACCCGGCCTCGCCCACCAGCTGCACAATACGAACAGAGCATATTGATTATACTGCTCACGGAGGCAGAATAAAAGCAGGGGGGGTATTTTTTCTGACTGACTTGCTTAGTTAGGGACAATATCTGCTACAGTGGGCAGCAGACTGACCGTAGAGGGTTCTTCATTGGGCGTTTCCATAGCCTGCAGGAGCCTAAAAGCGAGACTGATTTATTGAGCAGGAGAGAAAAGAGAGGGAGGCAGAGAGCATGCACGCCACAAATCCCTCACACCACCCAATCTGCAGACACGGCACATGTCGACTGGTCAGTTTAAGTTATGCACTATCACATGCAGGCATTTAAAACTCATGCAATTTAATACCAGCTCGTGGGCAGAAGATCAATGGAAAGATTCAGCTGATATCAAATTCTCACTTTGCCTGATTAAGTTTGCATCTTTTTCATCTCGCCGGCACAGAGCTGTGAAAAAGGAAAATTGAGATTGGGTATCATCAGATACTCTCAGATCAAATTAAAGTCAAATGATTTGTCTGCGTTATAATTGCCCGAATCCAGCGTCCTTAAAACCCCTCCTCACGTCTCACTGGATCTTCATCATCACCAGAGGATTTGATCCATTTATCAGCCAAATAGAGGGAAATATGGGGATGACAATAACTAGCTTATGCTGGATGGGGAAAAGTGAACTCATATCCAGTGAAGGAGACGTGAGGCTAACTTTCCTGATCACAAGAGACCTCGGCTGAAGTGGCAAAAGAAACAGGCACAATGTGGCACAGCAATATTACAGCCACAGTGGGGCAGTAGTCCATTAAGCTATAATCTACTACTCTAGTATGAAATCTCTTCAGCAGCAATATTCACTGCATAATTCACCCAGGAAGAAATAGTGTTGATGGTTAGTAAGGCTAGCATCTATCGTTGGGGAATTAAAAAAAAACAGAACCACAAGCCTTCACAAACAGTGATTATGGCTCAGAGCTCTCAAGAGGGTCCTCTATTATCAATGCTGCACAAATCAATGTTTATGACCGTCATAAAAAACTGCAAACTAGAAAGCCCCCAATGCCCGATTCATCCATAAAGTCAGTTCTTTACACGTTGTATTCAGCCGGCTTCAAGCTGATTTAACCTGAAACCAGTCCACTGGTCCTTCATCTCCCTGCTGTCACTGATGCTGCAGTTTAGTCCACAGAAGCACAAGCAATGAGGATTATCACGCTCAGAGATACTGGGCTTGATTTAGCAATTTATAACAAGCATCACTAAGATATTCATAACTAATGTTTGGCGCTAGTGTGTAGAGGAGAGGGGGCCAAACCTGCAAAGATGCTTACAGGCTATACAGACTATGTATTGTAATTAGAGGACATGGAATAAAATAATAAGTATAAATGTTTTTAGTCACACGTGGACATGTGGTAAATTACAGAATATATTTCAAGAATAATAGCAGTAAAATGGTTCAATGCAAAAGAGTAATAAAGATGAACCTCAGGGGCATGTAACTCATAAGGCATGTGATTGCTGTCATTTACTCTGGGTGATTGTTCACCTTGGCATACTTTCCTTTTAATAGTAGCATAGTGAGAGTATTCATTTGATTTGACCTCCTGCAGAACCATTTGTCCTATTCTGTGTTATAAAACACTTGATTGAAATAAGTAAATAAGATGAGAAAAATTAAGATATTTCAGTTGTTTTGGTTTGGGTGGTTTAGTCACGCTGCTTTTGATGCAAATTTTATGTCTCACTCTGGTGGTGATCCAAGTTTGGACATGCCCCATATCCTAAAATCCTTTATTTTAACAGGTAATATCAACATGGTTGCAATCTCAGTATGGCTAAAAAAAGATTAACTAACATCAATCTGTGCAACATATCAGCTTTGTTTCAATCTGTAATATCCTGTCTAGATATTATAAAATCATTACTGAGTTAAAAAAAAATGTTTAATACAAATACAGCAGTTGGATATTTGAAGAAAAGGCAACAGAGAATGTAATGGGATACGCATAGTAACACAGCAAAGGGTAAAGAAAGCATGGATTATTCATGTCTATTCCCACAGTGCAAACAGCTCCTTTTTGATGGATTGTGCCCGGGGCGCTGCTCCCTGCTCAATACCAACAGTCCCAGGCAGCTCAGCCTCACGCTGCTCCACACAGCCGGGATGATGAGTTCCCCGAGAATCACAGACAGGGCCAGCGGCTCTCGTCTCCCCTCCACAGTCAGACATAATGATGGTGTGTGTGGTCTGAGGTGAGCCTAAATTTAAACTAGAGTACCAGGAGGAGGGTAGTAGAGCAGAGAGGTAGCAGGAGACAAGTGCTGACGGCGTTTGACTTGAGCTTATTTCAGATCAACCCAAGGCGAGGAAGTAACACGGATGGAGCGTAAGGGTCTGTCATACCAATCAAGTGACAGGTGGAGGTGTGGAGAGGTGGTGAAAGGTGCACAAAAACAATGTCACCTTCAGTACAGTGCAGCACAGTAATGTGCACTGAACATATTTCATTGCACCAGTTTGTTATCCAGAAAGACATTTTGGAGTGTGTATCTTTGTGTAGATGGGTGAGCTCACCTGGACCGACTCCAAGTGGTGACGGTGGAATGGCTGCAGGGATGATGGTGGTGATGCTCTGGCTGGCAGCCACTATACGTACCATCACTGCAGATAAATAGATTCAAAGAATATATTTCATATATGGCTAATTTTGATTTCTGTCTTATATTGTTTGTCTGCAACTGAAAGGACACTCTTGAAAAAGAGATTTATAAGGTAAATGAGGCTTGTTTAAATAAAGATTTGTGTAAAAAAAAAAAAGATGCATACAACAAAATTAATCTGCATTAGGACGTCTAATACATGAGAAAATACTTTAATGCACTTAATAGAGGAAATGGACAAATATAAAGATAATTCCCATTAGTTCCCAGAAAAATAGTAAAACTACTACAGAATCGAACACATACATCATCTAATTTAAGACACAGGTTTTAAAAGGAAGTACCTCTGACTTCTCTGTTCAATCATGTGCTCAGTCTACAGCACCGAAATATCTTTCCCTCTACATGAGCTCTGAACTGAGGCTGAACCTGAGCTTTTTTCTTTTTTTTTTTTTCCTCCACGTCTATTTAAAAGAGGCCTGTATCTGTAGACAGCAGGAGTCTTTGCCAAATTTCTCCTGGCAGAGGATTTAAAAGACGTTCAATATGAAGAAATCCAACACGAAGCGGGTCAAATCTCAATAACAAATGTTGCCTGAAGCCATCAACAACCCCAGTCAACAAGTGATGGTGTAGACTGTCTGGCCCACTGATGAGAAATTGAGTAATCCTGAGATTTTCACTTTCAGCACATTCCCTGCCATCTCCTAGCATTCAGCAGGTGAAGATGGACGGCGAATGAACTCGTGCAATGGTCAACAGACCATTCGAGACACCTTAGCAACAGTTAAAATCCTTCATGCTGCGGACCTGATAGTCAACCCGTGACTTCGCTGTCCTCCAATGAGCTCGCTTCGCCGCATAGGGGAGGAGGCTGTCGTAGGCAAATAAAGCGGGGACTCGAACAAAGGGAGGAGGCTTTCAGAAACATTGTTGGACTATCAGTATTCCCTCCACATCCACTGCTATCACTCCCCACACTCAGCGAGAGCCCTATTTAGTCTTGTGTGTAATTATTCTGTCACTTAACAGGCAGACATCACGAATGAGCAGACCCATGCTCGACAATTATCATCAACACTGAAGTCTTTTCCTGGACCGGGGAGCGAATCAAGGCAAAGCTATTTTACACAGATACGCATTTTCCTGCCAATATTTCCTATAAGCCACAGAGGGAAATATGTTGCATTAACATTCAGAGAGAGGCCAGTGGAGTGCAACAGTTTCTCAGAAGCATAAGCCCAGTGTTTCACCTCCAAATTAATTTTCTTCCTCCGAGACTTCACATACACACGTCTCAGTATCAATGCATATTTCTTCCCATGGTGTTGAGTCAATACTTGAAAGGTCAGCTGTAATGGTGATTTTAAGAAGCAGTCCACATTGCCTAAATTATTGGAAGACAAATTAAAATAAGATTCACTTTGACTCAGTTAGTGTGGGAAAAAGAAAAGAACTTTAACTTAAACACACCTGAGCATGAGCTTGCATAATGTGCATTAACTGGCCAAAGCTCTACAGCGGTTTCATAATCTCATGATCGAGTGCCTTCACATCAGCCATGATCTCAATCAACCACGATGTCACATATCAGTTACAGAGTCAGTCATATCCTCTATTTCGACATGTTTGTCATGTGCTGTCAATCTGTTACATGCTCACTAAGCTACAGAGCTCTGCAACCTGTTTATACATAATTGACTCTAAATACTGATTGACAACTCTACCAAGTTCAGTTAGAGAATTTAAATGATCATTTTTTTCTTGAGCATCAGATGGAGTAGGGTTGTCTGTTCATGTCCTTGTCACATACTAATTCATATTCAGATGGACTTTGCCAAAAGTCCTCCTGATGAAATGAGCCACAGCAAGTAAGCAAAACTTGACCCAGACAGATCATGTTCTGTGTTCTTCTCTCTTTGTGCTGTAATGTACAATCTGAAGTTGAGCCCACACAACATTACCCAGTAACTTCATCCTATTTGGTGGTGTTGTACTCTTTGGCTGCTCACCCTCCCTGTAGGCCTGCAGCTCCTGGAGCTCAATGGAGAGTCTCTCCACCCGGGAGGGGCTGTGTGTGGGCTGGTGGTCACCTCCTGACTCCTCCGCCCACAGGACTCATCCACTCCACTCTGCCTGCGAATGCAGAGATGCAAACATATGTATTATGTAATATGCTGAGATGACGGTCATATGAGGAAATTTCTTTGTTCAAATAAAGGAAGAACTCTTTCCCTAAACTGTGTGTTGCACAACTGTGATTCGTGTTGTTATTGTGTTTTCTGACACTATATGTCAGAATACATTATAATATAATGCCTTTAATATATAACCTCATTTTGAACTTCACACAGATGCAGACTTTTGGAAACATATCAGGGAACATATCACTATAAAAATGGATTCCCTTGTTCAAAGCATATTTACAAGACATATGCCACTAACTTGCTACCTAGTAAATAATCAATTAAGCCAATCCAATATAATAAATAATTCTTCCATATGTATGAATTCATGTTTTCAGACTGAGTGCACACATGCAGCAGAGTCTGACCAGCTTTTTCACATACCAGAGGAGGCAGACAGCCAGGCGGCCTTTTCCACCAAAATAACACTGTTGTCTTTCACAAGATGTTGCAAAACACACTTCCTCAGAAATCAGGAGCTCGGCTCAAAATGCCTGGCTAATCACATGAACAGCCCTCCATCCTCCAGAACCTTTGAACGGGCTAATCAAATGCTCGCTCTCCCTTCAGAGGCCTAATCCCTCTTAGCGAGGATGTAAGAAACGTGCCACCTGCTTCCAGTCATACAGCTCGAGGCCTGACCGCCCTTGTGACATCACGCTGCCCTTAAGCTCATGAACAAATGCATAGCTTCATCTAGATGCCACTGCTGGATCTGGACTCAGCACAGCATATAGTATATTTCTATAATGGCATACCAAACTCACAATCCTTTCAACTCACTTGGGATTAATGGACTTTGACCCAGAATATCCATTAGAAATTAATAAACCCATAAGCATTTTTTTCCACTTAGATCAGAGACTGTGAGGAAATGAAACATCTCACATTTATCAGGAGTTTTTATCCTATAATACCACCATTCTGTTAAAGGATAGATTGAGAATTTTTTCAAGTCTTTCTAAAACTCAGGTGCTCATATCTACATTTAAACAGTTGTTTCTTGCTGTAATCATTCCTCCTATTCATACTGGCCATGAAGAATTCTAACCTGCCTCCATTGTATGTGAACCTATGCTTTAATTGTAAAAAGATATATTGAATGATGCCAAACTGACTTTGAGTCTTCTGCACTGATCAGCAGTGAGAAAGATAAGATATAACTCAGTAGGGAAATTTACAAAAAGCTACAATTCCCTATTCTTAAACTACAATAAATGCAGGGAAATATGGTGACACTGATGATTGGCCACAATTAGGATGAAACTTTTTTCAAATGTAACATGGGTTCAAGGCTAAAGGATTCACCATGTATTGGCAACTGAGAACACATCAACTGGCTACTGCAATGATGAGGAGCCTTATAAGCAACATTTGCATCAGCTGCATTTTTATATGGTGAGCCATCCACAAACGTAACTATAAATGGGTGACACAGTTTAATAAAGGGAACAATAGATCTGATATTATGTCACAAATCCTGAAATCAGGTGTATGAACCTTTTAGGAGAACACATGTGATGAGTTTCAATCCTGTGTCACTGCTCTCATTTGGTAGATTGATGTATATGCGAAACGTGGGAGAATAAATTTTGCATGAAGCATCAAACTACACTAAGTTGTACATGACATTTTAATTCTCTGCAGTATCAAAAAGCTGCAAACATGAAAACATGATTCATAACAGCAAATGAGTTAAAATCAATCACATATTTTGTGTTAAAAGGAGCATCTTGCTGTCGTCTTCCACAAACTGCCTACACAATATCTTCAGGATCAAGTCGGACCTGGCTGGGATCTGAGTGTATTGAGAAAGTAGAGCAGCAGTGTTTAGATGGATCTTTGTATGGAAGTTGCCTTTAATTTGCTATTGTAGTAGCCCTTTTCAGGATAGCATGGGTTGTTTAAACAAGGATGGAGATGTCAGAATGCATTAGCATCCAGACAGACTCTGCACCCAGAGGATTCAGCAGCGCCGAGAAAATCAGTCATTAAATTTGCAGGGCGCTCTGCAGAGCTTCACCGTCTGCTTATGGGATGAGGCACAGTGTTTTACGGCCAGGATGCATTTACCACAGCGCTGGTTCCGATTTCTGATTCACCCCACAGATAAAGGGTTGTCTGTAAAACAAAGGGAGTTTTTTCATGAACTTTAGTTGCACAGACAGGAGAAATATATTTTTATTCCTGAATTTTGAGAGTGTGCCTCTTTGAACGGCGAGGTCTTGAAAGAGCTTATTCAATATTTACAGAATACTAAAAAACACACCAGCTACCAAGGACTGTGCTAAAAATACACTTTTGTCTGTGGTCCATGCTTCGTACTTCCTTATATTTTTGTTTTATAGTTGTGAATAATAAGTGTTAACAGTGCTATACTGTAGTCTTTAAGAATTGTTTGCATATGAATAAATGGTGCATTTCAAAATAAAGGCTGATTGTCAATATAAAGCCGTAATTTCTAACCAAATTATTCACTGAAAATCAACAAATTGTTATTAATTAAATTATATATCATTGAGGTCATAGTGAGAAGTGCTATTGCATTGGATTGCATTATATTCAGAGATGTTTTGGCAACACTTTATTTAAAGGGGTGTGCATAAGACTGACATGACGCTGTGAATGTTAATCACTGTTTTCATTAAGTGTCATTGGGTCGGTTATGTCATTTTTAAAGCAAGGTTGATATTGTGTGAGATGTCTTGGATGTGGCAACCTCTCATAAACATGCCACAGACATGCCATAATAAGCAAGCTTAAAGAAACAACTTAGCTTCAAGCGTAAACATTACATTAGATTGCTATATATGTGGTTGATTTGAAATTGGTGTCATCATTATTTTCCTTGACCTCAACTACAGTCGTACAATTTTGACTTTTCTCTAAGATGCCATTAAATGTTATAAGGCCAGTGTGACAGGAATTACAGTACCGAGGTGATTTATTTTCTGATGGACAGATAGCTTTACTTGTTTCTAAAGTAAATACTAATTGCTGCTAAGCTTTCATTAGATGTGTATGTCAATGATTATGACAGCGACCAATGTTTATAGGATTTCAAAAACATTGGTCAGAAAATAATTGTAACATTTATGAACGTATTCATGTTGTGTTGTTGTGGCTGCCATTATTCCAGCAGTCACAGTTGCTGCTCTGTCATTATGTTTTTGTTGCTGCTGTGATACTTGCCACTCTGCTGGCACTTTTTTTTTTCATCTAAACATTGACTTTGTTTAAAGCTCTTTGTTCATCTATTGTAAACAAAGGATTTTTGTTGTTTCTCATTTCAAGTGCCCTTCCCCCATCTACCTTTTGTCTCTGAAAGCCCTGGTTTGTTGTTAGAAGCCTTCAATTGGAGCCCGACTGGCCTGCCCCCTCTCCTGCCTCAAAGCCGCTTGCAGATGAAAAATTTATGACTGTATGCCTTGAAAACCTCACATTCCATTTGAAGTGCTGCTGTTCCTCTGATGCTGCCCCCACTGATGGCAACTGCGTCTGTCGCCTTCATTCGACCAGCGCTTTCCCTCACAGCGGGAGTGCAAATCAGGGAGAGAGGGTGGGACGGTGTCCACGGCTTCACACTCCTTCACTGGTGTTCACTAATCAAGGACCTGTTTTTCTTAGCTGTGTGCAATAATGAGACATTGATTAGCTGCTTTTAGAAGCCACTCACTGTAAACCCACCCCCACAATACAGCAACGTGTCTGCATTTTTTTCTAGCTTTGTCTTATATTGGAATAATATTTATTGAGGATTATCCTCCTTTGCCACATGCTCAGTTAAATGTGCTCACTGGGAATAAAGTGCCAGCATATTCAAGATCATCCGTGGGATACACTGGCATTTTATTAAAACTACATCGATTTTACACTCAATAACGCACTAAATTCAAACATTACAGAATGGCTATTCACTGACCATTAATAATGGCAGATTTGAAAATGAAAATAGATATGTTTTAGTTCAAGTTTTGTTTGTATCTTTTCCAAAATGATCAAGTCAGAGCAACATGATGGGATGTTGTCCTTTGGTCAGACAGGTGTTGGTAATTGCTACGATTGTGTAATGCTTCAGATATGACACTCACACTGTTTCAAATAGCTGAGAACCATGTGTTTCATTAAGCGATTTAATCACCATAGTGACAATGACTACCCCTGTTCCCGGGCCGAGCACGTGGGCGTTGTTTCCCCGACGCCTCTCCGTCCATCAGTAACCTGGAAAAGATGTTTTCTCACATCTTTTGATGGTTATCAGATGTGCTAATAGAAGAAACAATAGAAACAATATGCTAAGGAGTGAATGAGTAACACCATATATGTTGATTATGGCACTATCATTCTCCACCATGTTCATATTAGCAGATTTAGAGGTTTATCCTATCCTTTGGCGTTGCAGAGCACAAAGACAGTTTTGAAATATTTTCTGGCTGGTAAAAGTAAGGAGCAGGATGAGAAGACGAAACAATGGTTTGTTTGTTTTAAAATCTGAGCAACATGGTGACATATACAGTAAATAGAAAATATCAATTTAGATTTGACTGAACAGAAGATTGCAGAGGAATTCTTGTGTTCAAGGACCTTGGCAAAGCCTGCTCTCATGCATCGAGTCGCACTGGTTCCTAAGCAACAGGTAATTTCACAACACACACTTCTGTACGTGCAGCAGCAGCTTTTCATAGCGGGGGTTTCAAGCCAATCTAAAGTCACATCAGATGGCGACCTTGAGCCTCTCAATACTGTTCAAACAGTTCAAAAGTGGGGCGGTGATGTCACACTCGTCACCGGAATAATTAGTTCGGGACAATGAAGCACAATGAAGCAGCATTCATCTCCAGCTACAAGGTCTTCTCGGGCGCCACATGAATCAACATTCCCCTGCACGACCTGCGGTTTCCAGGCACAGGCTCAGGTTGGCTCGAGTTTAAACAGCAATGGTGAAAACCAAGCCGTCACCAGATCCCTATCAGGATTAGAGTTATCAAATTATTCAGACAACAACACTGTGATGTCATGATTCAGCAAGACTGTGTTATAGTATACTGCGAGTGGAGAGTATTCAAAGTTGAAATTAGGTTAAATATTGCATAAATGTCCATAATGATGATTTCACTGTAGTAAAGCTTTGATAGTAGAAGACACACTAATGAAAATGAGTCAACATCGCAATTATTTTTCAATACATTTGCATTATTTGCCAACAGCAACTAATCATTAAATTTGATATCTGTTGTCTTAGAAAATGTTTCTTCTTTAATTTGCATTTTGGCATCTTTTTTAATATTTTAAGCTGATTGCTCATACACACCTCCTGCTGTAAATACTTAAAAATAGTAGTCCCAACAAACACATTATTTACTCCTGTTTGAGTACCATTTGCTGGAAACTACAGTGTCCAGGTTTAAGAATTTTCTGAGCCTTTAAAGAAAAATATATGTGTGACTCATTGTGATAAGATTGTTTGTTTTCAGTAGGGACAGAGGGGGTTTGGGGTAGGGAAGATGGACAGTATGGGAGATGGATACCAGCTTTGTCCTTTAAGTGTTTTCTATACTTGTAATTATGTGTCATGGTAGGCAAATTTGTATTTCTCAGCACCTTATCTTAAAGCGCTATTTCAGATAAACAAGCCAATCAATACATTCCAAGAAACACACAGAAATGACCCATTTTAGACTTTTTCCAGGCACTGGTTTATGTGGCTGACTTCAAATGGTTATAATGAAAACAATGAAGATCACTGTCAGGTTTTAGATTTATCAAATTACACAACAAAAACCTCATTCTCAGTTTGAATCATTCAGACGAGTCAAACTTTGTTGTATGTATGATAGTGTGTCTTATTTCGCAGTATTTTGTGTGTCGTATTTCTCAGTATTTTATCTGCAGAACTTGCAATGGATTGACCTTATCTACAGAACCCAATGATAATCTTAAAACGATATTTCCTGCAATGGATTGACCTTGATATAGTGCAAATTTCCACACATAAGCAAGCCAATCAATACCAGGAATCAGATGACTCAATTTAGACTGTGGACGTACATCATAGCAACAAAAACCATGTGTTACTGATTACATTAATGAGGACTGCATTATATACCAGAGCTGTATGACTGTATGACTGTCATTATATGGAAGCATTTCTTACTGTATGTAGCAGATAGAATCCACTGATTTGAAGCTGTATAAATCATATACTAAAAATGTATTTATTCATATACCATTTTCTGCCCATAAATACAGTACGTAGCTGTCAGATGGCGGGGAGTGAAATGTTATCCTCGCCATCTCACCTCAGACTCAGAACATGGTAAATCCGACCATGTTTTCATTTTGGTTCGGGGATTCAACAAAAAAGCTCCATGATGCCGGTGATGGACAACAACACACCATCAGCTCACTCTCACGGGACTCCAGACTAGTCAATAATTCAGAGCAGGGCCAGAAATTTTATAAGGAGGCAGAAAGATAGTGGACAGTGAAAAAAAAAAAAGCAGGAGCGAGGAGCAGATACGGGAGACTAACTACTGTTTGCCTGTTTCTGACCCAGAGCAATAATGTGCCAGCAGAGGATTTCAGGGATTCTCGCTGTCAATCAACAAGGCACTCAGGGAACAGGCAATACAGTACAGGAAGGGAACCATCCTTCTTCCATTTTCTGTAGTATTTTATCAGAAAAATACATAGGATACAATGTGAAAGAATCTGCTGCAGGTATACAGGAGACAACAGACGATGGAGCATCGATCTGCGTCAGCAGTGCAGATGCAAATTACTGCAGAGGATATTTGCATGTGTCGGAGTTAGAAGCTTTATAACAGTATGAGTGATGATGAGAGATATTAAACTGGCCAGCAGCATGTGTACATGTGACAACCAGCCTGAAAAATGACAGAGATAATGATCTACAAAAACACATTTAAAAAAGGGTATGGAAAAGATGATCTGGGGGGCAAAAACCTCAGAACTGTTCAACAAGAGGAAGGTTGTACTTAGGAAGAGGAAGAGGAAAGATGTGGATTATGATAAGTTAAGGATTAAAGCATGTTTGATTTTAATAATTACAGGCAGGAAAACAACGTTTATTGAACTGCAGGTGAAAATAAGAAACCTGGTGAATTAATCACTCTACTGCATCTATTGCATGTTTTTCTGTTTGAATTCAAAGCTTTCGTGTGATGAGAAATACTCCGTGAAGTAAACACATTTCATGATACAGTCAAAGTATTTTCAAAATCACAACCTGATACCACAGAATAGGTAGTCACATCAATGGTAGAACAAAGCAGCATCTCTACAGCAGAAAAGGCTTTTCTACTTTAAAGCAAATAGCCAAAGGCATGAAGCGTCTAAATGTTGCTGCCTGCTAAATAAAAGGAGGAGTCGTATGGTGCGGCACAGCTCTGTTCTCCAGAGGCAGAAATTCCCAGCAGGTATAAGCCGGATCTTTTGTCAGGATCAGGGTACATAATAATGACGCTCTGTAGAGTTTCCTTATCTGTTGTACATATCAAATGCCGCCAAATGGGCTGGTGATGGTGAACAAGTTGTAATTCAAAGCCTGTTTCCTCTAAAATAGCGAAAATACACACAGTAATTCTTAAAAATTGTAATGTACTATGAGTGAATTCAAGAGACAATCTGTCATAATAAACACACAAATCCTCCCTTAACTGCTCCTGTGCGCCACATAAAACTGGAAATCAGGCACAATAAATGTGTCCACTAATTAGCTACAATAACAACACTTCTGAATTGCCTGTACCTTTGGGGTCTGTTAAGCAAACGGGCCCTGAAGTGCCACTATATCCTCCCCCCATATGCACGCCACCTCCCATCCACTCACTGGGGCACGTACATGCAAATGACAATCTGTTGCCGTACTAATTAAGGTCTAGGTCACTCGAACGGGAGCTGCGTGACTCCCGGAGCTCGACGAGGGGGTTTTTATGATCCAATCACACTGTGAGCAGCCTATTGAGGAAGGTGAGAACCGTGATGTTATGAAAAGTGTGTCAGAAATCATCTTTGAAGCAGCGGGGAAAAAAGTGACATGATGTATTCTGCCCTGCCCAAACTATGCCCACAGGGGTTTCCTCACCGGCTTATCGTCAAACCTCTCTCCGGGAAATATGACTCAGTTCTCCACGGCAGTCATCCGGGGAATCGATACCATGATGTCACTGTGACAGCAGCTGGATATCAAAACCAATACTGATAATACATCAGGGAAACCATGATGACAGATGCAGTAACATAACACTGGGCAGATGTTTCCAAAAAGTGTATCAATACACTGCTGCTAAATGATGTAATATTTCTTTATGCTATGTGGATGATTCAGTAGCGTCTGAGCTGCAGAAGTAACATCACATATTGTCAACAACACCCAACTACAGAGCACACACAGAACAAACACAGTAGCAGGAGGTGACACAAATGTTGCTTTGTGCATCAACTCCTGTCTCTTTTCTCATCTCATCCTGCCTCTGGATGAGATTTTCATCAATTCAGATTATCTGAAAGTTTAACTTCATGACAGATCTGTTTCAAATCTGACGCTTCAATCAAGCACTACGGCAAATATTCCATTACACAATGCACATTGTATTTTATAAATGACACAAGCTTTTCTGTGTCAGGCCATGTTTACCAAAACTTTATTTATGGCTGCTAGCATTCCTCCTTTAGTGTCGGATGAATACATGCGTCTTTGTTCAGGCGGTGACATGTGGAGAGCAGCCTTTTGCTAATGGAGCCTGGTGTGAGTGATCTTTGCAGGAGACCGACGTGGTGTCACGGCACCAGGGTCTCGATGGGATTTACCGTCAGCTTCAGAGAGCAGCCAGATTCCCGGTCGTCTGGCCATTTGTGCACAACTGACTTTTACAAATCGTCATGCTGACCACTTTTGTCTTCAAAGCCATCACTGCAATCCATTAACGGTGACAGAAGTGATTGGATGGACTTTCAACACTTCAAGCGAAACCTGACGCTGAACTGTCAATCAATGTCTAATCTGCACACTTTTATGTATTCTATAGCTATTTCAAACTTATGTAAGGAGGTTACAAGCATGTAGAAATCTTACCTGTTACCATGTGATCTATAGGATTCGTGCACATGGACATGAATCCACTACTTTAATCATGACGCTCAGCAGCAGCCTTCAAATTGGAAATTAGAGTCTATATGCATAAATCCTACAGACTAACAACTATTTCTCAAACTATTATTAAGATTTAACAAAAACACATTAGCCTAAACCAAAGTGAATTATTGAATGAATTTCAAGATTTTGTCGTAATCTGAACCTAACCTGTTCCCTGCCATGACAGTCAGTCTTGTTCAAAAGTGTTTATCTTAAACAATAGTTTCATTTTATGACTGAGGGTCAAAAGCCTTCCACTGACAGGAGACCAGGCAGAAACTAATCCTTTTGTTGATAATAAATCTTATCTTTCGCAAGCTGAAATAATTTATGTTATTAAAGGAAAACAGATCTGATTGCTTTTGTGCCAGTGGAAGATAATTTGATCCTTAATATTGATCCAGCTCAGCTACTAGAACTCAGTAGTCTCAAACCCCAGAGTGATCGCTGACTTACTTTCACTCATACTGTAAAGCAAAAGCTCGGATGTTGAGCAGACAGATATATTAGCATCTGACACTAATTTATCACTTGACTAAATATTACAATTGTACTTATATTTATGTTTTCAAAATTGTTGAGGCCCAAACTGTATGTAGAGGGGAAAAAATCTATGAATTCTTTATAGTACAATCAGGTGTAATCCGAAAGCAAAGGACAAAAAATTTTGTTGATTCAATATTTCTCTGACACATTTAAACAAAACTAAAGGCTTTAAAAAAGGTAGGATATATTGCAAACATATTGCATTGTATTATACAAGTGTTTATTAATAGCTTTAATTTTAATCTACTTGTCATGGAAATGCAAATTCATGCTGTCCACTATAATTATGACATAAAAATGTATCCTTTCAGAAAGGAGACACATAAAAAAAACATGTATGAGTTCCACCTGTGTGGCCAATGAGTTGCGTTCACACCATCCCCACTACAAAATCTCCTAATGTAGAGAAACATCCTATCACATAGATTTTCGGCCTGTCTTCTGTGCATAGCAGGATATTCCCCACAGCTGTTGATAACCGAGACAAGCTCTTGATTCAGCCTCATTCCAGCAGAGACGTGTGAAAGTCAAGCATCTCTGAACACACAGTGAGAAACGTCTGCAGCTTCAGACTATGAATACATTATTTATCAGAAAAAAATCTAACGCTTGCAGATCGGGAGGCGTCCTCTCTTATGAAAACTGGTCAAACTCAGGCCCTGTGGCACAAATGATGCTCTGCTCAAAGGCATGCAAAATAACCAGACACTGGATTCACAAATCCCATGAAAGAGCCACTTAAGGTTTGTTTTTAGAAACAGAAATTAAACAAGGCCTGAATTCAATATTAAATTAAATGTCTCTGCTTTTTAACACAGTGGTGATCAGAGCAACAAGGGTCCTTATGAATAAAGCTTGGATGGTTTCCAATTTATACTCCACACATGAAGTCAGATGCTCTGCTGCTTTAATATGTTCAAAATGTAATAAAAACAAACTAAACACACTATTCATCCCCAAACAGAAACACTACACACATAAAATACAAAATCTTCTGTGCTCAGCGACTCAAACCAAAAACACTCATCAGTATTTCTCCATCCTCAATTAGCTCTTTTGGGACAATTTGGCAAATCTCTCATTTTGACAGCAATTATCTTAGACATGCTGGGGAGACGTTTCATTTCATAATTAAAAACTCTCAGATGTGAGGAATGCAAATCCCCCATCAGACTGTGACAAGACATTTGACTAGATATTCATATTCATAGCACGTTTTCTAGGATAAAGTGTGTCTGTGTGGATCTTTTTGGTGAAAAATGATGTCATTACCTTTCATTTTCTTTTTCCCATATGCGACGTTAGTTTTGTTTCCCTCATTTAAAAGCCAGATTTAAAAGCTATGTCTAGTTAATTGCCCTTTTCTCCACACCTAACTAATGAAATTCTGAAAGAGCAAAGTACAAAACATTTTTTAAAAAAAGCAAATCATGCTTCTGATTCCTGGAAAAAGGTCATGAAAACATATCAATATGACTGACCTTTCTAGCCTCCAGTTTTGTAATAATTAGATAAGACCAGCACATACAAAATTCAACAACAAACCAATAATCCACCACACATGACCCACATCTCCAAAGCCTTTAAATTTATGCTCACACAGACCACCCAAACAACACACACACACACACAGTGACAAAATAGAGGCCATTGCAAGGACATCATCTATCACGCTGACACGTACAACACCCCAACTAAAACAGTTGTCAACACACACACACACACATAAACACACAGACACCATCTCAAAGAGCAATAAATACATGATACCAATAACAGAGAGAATCTTTCCTCTGTTTGCTTTACAAACTCTGATTCGCCCTCTTTATTTCACAGGGTTAGCTCACTACAACATAAAGTAATACACCTACACCAAGCTAACACTTTATTAGATACACCTGCACAATCTAAGACAACAGCCCGGCAATTAATCCTGTCTGTGTGAAACTTAAAATGTTTTATTTTTAGTATTGAATCATTGAGAGTTTAGTTGTGGTATATTGTATTATAAGGTTAGATTTTTTCCACCCCCATTTAAGCACAATAGAAAATGTACCTAATAAGCAAACCATTTAAATGCACACATACACTATACTGATCTCTAATATTTCCTCAGTAAAACATCAAATGTCATTTAAGATAAACAGACTGTGAAAATCAAATTGAATCCTTGAATGTTTTCAGCCTGTTTGCCCAGGTGTTATATAAAGAGGATTACTACACAGCAACTCAGACACGACCCTGCCTCCCCGCCATAAATTCAAGGCGCTTGTCAGCCGGCCGCAGCAGGAAGGTGACAGACTGAGAGCTGCACACCGGCGTGTCTGCGGCAAAGTGATCATGGCCACTTTAATAACTATCAGGAAGATTTGTACTTGTCACAGGCTCCTTAGATATAACATCCCATCCACAGCGCTCATAAGCAGGGAAATAAATCTTTCACTCCCGGCATACCACAATAACAGTGATATATCAAAACAGAAATGACCTGTAGGACTGAAATTGATTTTTTTTTCTTCTAGTGGCCGTTTAGGTTCAATCAAACTTAGATGTCAAAATGCAATATTGAAGCTCATCTACCATAAAAGCAGATTATTAAAATCCATTATAGAAACAGAAAGTGTTCTTCTCATATTTAATCACACTAATCACCTCTGTGATTTCAGCACTCTCTGCTTTACTCTGTACATTAGCTGCTCTATTGTGGTCTGAATGTGCTGAGGTTAAAAGATTGATCCATGTCCAAAAACAGTTTTATGCTTTTCTCAAATATTAATCAAGCACATGGCTTCAGTATCAAAAAGAGAGCAGAATCCAAATTTCTATTCAACTTAAAGACAACAGCACGTTTGCAACCTCAACTAGACTGTAAACAACAATGTGAATAATAAATATGACCTCACTGTATTCAGTCTAAATTATTAATTAAACATTATAATGTAAATCCAAGCTGTTTTCATCTAAGCCAAACACGAGGCATCTGGCTGCAGAGAGGGAGTGGATGTGTTGCTTACGCTGACTGAATTTTTCTGAAATTCACAATTGGCCGACCCAATTCAACTTCATTACAGCTGTCAACAGAGATAAGCACTTCTTTCATGTCCGCTCAAATGTACATGTTTTTCCACCTCGAACACACACAAATCCAATTATGTTCTAATTGAGTGTTACAAGGCTCATTGATTATGACAGAGCCAGTGCAGCAGACTGAGCTGGAGAAAAATATCCCCCAGTAATTAGCTCCCCACACCCAGGAGGCCTTCAGGAGGCATGATTTAATATTGAGGCAATATTTCTCAGTATTACTCAATTTGAATTGACGTTACCAACGATGAAATGTTAATGCTTATGGAGCAAAAAGTAAAGCATAGAAAGAATAATCAATTCAGCTTTACAAGGTAGATTTGTTTTATTCATCTGAAGAATCTTAAATCAAAGTAATGTGGGTTTTAAAAAACTGTTACAACCTCCAAACTCCATAATTTCAATGACTGATGAAATTTTAATGTCTGTTATAGAATTGAATTTATTCTGTGCATGAGGACAGCAGTGACAGCAGATAGCTCACAGAGTCGCATGGTTTTTACAAAAAAACTGGAGTCAGCTAGTTAATAATTATGATGCTGTGCTTTTTCCCCATAGTATCATTACTTTGCTTCATCGGGAGTTAATTTGGGTCAGTGTTCAGTTTAACCAGACAGGCTGAAAAGCAGTCAGAGGAGGATGTACTCACTTGCTTTTAGGTCAGACGAAGGTCACCTCTGCCTGGTGCGTGGAGGAACAGGTCTGGACTCCCTTGGATGCACAAAAAGCTTGCACTCGAGACTTGTACTTCATTGTCAGTGGCAGGAAGCTGGACAAGAGAAGAATAACAACCAGTTCTTGAATTCAAACTAGCGGCCATGTATTTACCAGCTGTGTGAGCCCTGGAGGTAAAATACAAATTATGCTGTACCTACGAACATGAACAAGCCTCTATAAAGACCAGAATCTAATTTCAGTGGCCAATAAAGACAATCTGTGTCTCTGTAGCACAGTCACTAATGAGTCCGAGACGGTGCAGTGAAAGAGTCTTGCGGCTAAAATGCATTTGTCAAGGGCATCTTTGTGAACACAACCTTGATTTAATGGTGCCAAAACCACAAGAAGCTCATTTCAGTAGCCGCATTTCATATTATAACTGCTCCGGTTATGTGCAGGGTTGGATTTGAGATTTTCCTCTCTTTGGTTTGAGATACATGTGTGTCATGTTAGGAGTGGCTGAGCAGCCTCCTCTACTAAAAGGGAGTTAATGATGTTAGTCACAAAGGCTGTGACTTCAGTGAACACCAGCTGCCCTCAGTGCATCAAAAGAAAGTTGCAGCCAGGCCATAATGTGACTGTGTTGATAGAAATCTACTTCCTGAGCAGAGAAAAATTAATGGCAAAGTATCCCAACAGCTTTGACATCAACCTCTCAATCTGAGCCTCTCAGGAGCAGAAGATTGAAGAAACAAGAGAAGCTTCATTAAATTCAAAGTAAATAACGAGTGTGCCACATTGAACTTTACTGTCCAGTGTGAGTTGAATAGGTCAACAGGAAGTCTCAGTCACCAGTTTGCAGACGGAGTAGCAAAATGAAATGGATTCACTTCCACCTTTGTGGGAATCTCCTGCATTGTGACAAAATCCAGTGTAAAATCAGATTTATGTGTCAGGATATACAGTAACTGTTGTATTGATGCAACTGTGGCAGGAACAGTCTCCTCTTTGACCAGAAATGTCACCAGAACTGAAAACCCAGCAGAGCGTCACAAAGGTTAAGACACAGCTAAATCACAAACTTTAACCTGCGATTAAAAGCCAGAAAATATCAATTTCACCCAAAGGGTCCACACCCAAATGACAAAGGCATTCACAATGTTTGCTTGTAATTTAATGAACATATTGCTAAATGTCAGCATTCCCAGTCTTGATTTGAACTTGACCACATCAGTCACCTTGATGTATTTCACAACTTATTTTGCATGCAGCAGCACTTTTATGGTTGTTCTCACCACAACAAGATAGAGACAGGTCAAAGTCCCCATCACACGCTGCATGTGAGGTGTCCAGAAAAAAAGAAGAAAAGAAATGTTGCTCTTGACTTTGTTGATTTGTTTATGTACTTATTGATCTTCTCAGAGGTGGGAGTGTGGTGGACAGAGGTGAAGACCCATGTGAAGTTTGAGGAGGCAGACACACAAGACTAACACCAGGTAAGATCCCAGGTTCAAACTGTGGTGGGTCTTAGGCTAGGCTGCAGTGTGTGCATGCTTTATGACATTAAAGTAGTAAATGTGATCAGGTAATAATGCACATAGTGGAGCTGATTCATAGTGGATGTCATGTTGGTGCTTGACAAAACGCTTGGTGCCTGAACTCCTGCTGTGACACTCACCCACGCCTACCTGGCGCTGCAGCACACCTGAGGCGGTCGGTAAGTAGTCCTGCATCTCCAAGCTTATAAAACTGATTAGCCAGTGCGGCTGATGATTTAGTAGGTTGCAAAAGTGAGTGATAAAAGTTTCCCCTCTGAGAAGCGATTAATGCATGTAATTCCTCATGCGAGCGCGAGTCAGTCCAGCGCATGTGGAGCAGAGGCGCAGGTGAAGAGTGAACCTACCTGTCGCAGGCGGAAAGTCGCTTTGTTGTCAGGAGATCAAGTTCAAAGGCATGAAATGTGGTCGTGATGTGTGTGTGTGTATTGTGTGTAGATGTGTGTGTGTATTGTGTGTAGATGTGTGTGTGTGCGTGAAACCGAATCCAGAGGAACCAGGCTGCAGCTGCACGCATGCTCAGCTGTGGGAAGCGGGACAACAATGATCTGCAAAATAAAATGTGTCCATCATGTCGTGGATGAAAGCCTGCATGTCTCACACAGGAAATTAATTCCTCCTGAAGTGTTGAGTCAGTTTCATGGTCACAGCTTGGGAACATTTGGATCCTCGGAGTCTGAGTGATAATGTGGGAATGAAAGTCAGGATGAAAAGTTATGAACAGCATTTTCCCTTATGGGTTTTATTTGAGTAGCATTAATGGTCACGCAGGGTTTAACCAAATTATTATAACAACACATAATATTTTTTTGTCTTGTGAAAGATTGTATTAAAAGTACTGGAGTCTCTTAAACTTTGATTTCTTTTGTGGATGCTTGACTTGTTGCCATTGATGATGTTTCTGTTTAGATTGTTAAAAATGGATTAACGAATCAGTAACTCCATCATGTTTGTTTTCACAGGGCTCGTGCTTAATATATTTCCTACCAAAGGGCTTTTGAGCCGACTTCCTAAACCTGAAACTGTCTGGCCCAATCAAACTGCCTCTCTGTGATGTAATTATAACTGTTCAAAGCATTCTTTGTTCAGTGACCCCTTTATTTGCAGGGCTGCTTTTTCTTCGGGAGCACATTTGATTTGGTGGCTTACTATGCTTGAGAAACCGTGTTTTCTCAGGAGTGTTAGGGGGGAACTTTTGTTGCTTTTTAAAGAAGTGTGACTGTAATCCTGGCATAATGAGTGTATGCTGACATGGAGGCAGCGTTGCAAAACTGACTTAGTCTCAACCAGCTGCAGCTGCATGCAGAAATGCAGACGTATTGCACAAGATGTATACAACCTTATTGTGCATATGGTGCTGTATGTAAACAAAGAAATATGGGCGCATTTGCTGTTGCTTCATTAAACTTACAGAAAGAAAATAATTGGAGCTAGAGTGTTGGCATGACCCTTGACCTTAGCCTGTCTTTGTAACGCTCACATGCTTGTGCTTTACTTACTTTGGAAGCTCAATGTGATCATTTTCCTCTCTTTATACTGTTAGCTTTTCTGTCGCCAAAGAAATAAATTATATTCCTGTTTTGAACTCTCTTGACTCTGCTTGGGAGAAATAAGAAACAATAGTAGAAATCACGGCAAAAGAAGAAAAGGAGAAGCAAGATATAAAATGCAGAACCAAAGGATACTCGAAAGTGTGATGTAGTGGAAATATCCTGAACATCTGGTGTTAAAAGTTGTATTGTGAATGTGAACCACCTGTGCTGCTGGACTCTGATTTAATATGTAACAGGGATTTGTCCTGGCTTAGGAGTCAAGATCTGGCCTGGTGCGATGAGATGAGGATGGTCACACTGCCATGTGAACTTTAAGACATATGAACAACCTCTTATAATGTTTGGCAATGAACAATTATTGAGATTTTCTTCTCCATCATGTGGTTCCTGAAATGGCGGAAAATAGTAGGACAAAAATCACAGTTTCTCAGAGCTCAATGTGACATCATCAAATGTCTTGTTTTGGCAGTGATTTATTTCCTGTTACTCAACTAATTAATCAACTAATCATTTTCCTACTAATGTTGGTTAATATTACAGTATGATTCAGACAGCTGCAGTAGCTTTACATCTTGGATATTAACTTGAATTTTTTCTCAAAGGCAAACTTCTGATATTCTGAGCTCTACTCTCCTTTGTAAGTCCAGACCATGGAGAGCTGTCCATGTTTATTGTTGGATATTATTCGTACCTCATGAGCTAACAAAAGACACCATTGGCATGAAAACAAGTCTTCCCTCACCTAGGGGCAGTGTGACTGTACTCATTGTTAAATCCGTTTCATTCACGTATCATGTACTCCGATCATGTTGAACACATAGATTTACACCCTTCTCATTATATTTTTATGACCTTTATCAGTAGTTTACAGGATGACTTTCATTATTGTTTGGAAATTACCCATTGTCACATTTCTGATAGAGCTTGTTTTTTTTTTTCTGAGAATTTCTTTTAAACAAATATTGAAATAACTTGATACCACTTGTGGCAAATGAAAGATACAGGTATCTGGTTTAGAAAACTATTTCCACGTGAATATGCCCTTTGACATCTTTATCTATCTATCTAAGTATCTGCTGAAGCCAAAGTACCAGGTTGAATGAACCCTTCATTGATCCTTATCAGGCTGAAGGTGCAGAGTTATGTGTACAGGTGAAGTGTAATCTGTCCTGAAAACACGCAGCTACTTCCATCCTGCTCTATTGTTGCACTGGTGATTTCCCTGGATTTAATTTTGGTAACCTTTCACGAATGTAAATGAACCATGACTGAAAGGAACAACAGGAGAATTTCCCTGTTATCTAAGTGATAGGAAAGGCTCATCGCTCCCACACAGTCTCAGCTGGAGTTTTATAACACTGCACACCTGACCCCTTCCACCACTGGCAACAGGTCCAATAACACAACCCCAAAAGTAGAAGTAATCCCGGTAAGCCCCAGGTGGCCTTCCAGATTGGCTGCCCAGATCTCCACATTTTTCCCTCCTTTCATACACTGCCCCCCCTCTCACTCTCTCCCCAGGCTCCCTGTGTGGTGGTAAACCTCAGCTGAAATAGGGCCTTTGCAGGGTGGAGGCGGCACGCTGCAGCCAGGACCTGTCACATTACTCTCAGCTCCACAGTGGGACGAGGGCACCTGAATACAGACTGCGAGGGAGGGTAAGAGAGTGTGAGTGAGACTAGACCAAACACAGGGAAAGAAGGACGCCTCTGCAGCAGCAACACCTTGGGACTTGGAAGACTCTTTTTTCCTCTTGAGTCGAGGGGATAGCAGCCGTGTGTCGAGAGAGATCGTGGTTAAAAGTGCTGCTTTGTAAGACTTTGGATCTGTAAAGAGACGGCACGATGGATAAGGATGCTCTGCTGGACTATGAGTACCCGGACCTGGATCCTTTGCCATCCACAATTGAACGAGAGTAAGTATGGTCTCTCTAAGAACTTAAGATTTATCCTGTTGAAACTAATGTTTAGCTTAAAGGTCAACTTAGTTTAGTTAACATATTACTTTGTCTAAAAATCAACCTGTTCATTGTTTAATGTGGGTTAGTATGAACTCTTTAAGTCTGAAAGTGTTCACAGTGAGATACAGCTTTCATTGAGATATTAGATGACACTTGGCATACTTCGACAGAGCCAGTGTCAGTGTGTGGTCTCGTTTCTGCTCAGTTCACTCGTCCTGTTACAGCAGAGGTTATCTCATTTTCATACCTCGAGGATGCAGGTTGTATGGGAAGCTGGTAGGTTTAGCTCACAGAACTTATTATAAATGTAAGTATGAACAAATCTGAAATGCATTCAACTCACTGTTTAAACATTTTATTGTACTTTCAAGATGTAGCACACAGTATCTTGCAAAGTTTGATGTAAGATCCAAAGTTGATACCAGCAGTCTGGCATATCCCACAATGCAACAGGGTACATGTAGTATTTCCAGTTTGTTCTTTATGGAATGTTTTCTTGCATCTTAATTGCTTTTTGATGTCAAAAAATATTAATAACAATGGCTTTAAATGAAATATATGACAGAAATTTGATGGATAAAGGTTAATTTATCACCCGCCACCAAGTTTAGCTAATGAACTGCCGGGCTGCCGTGAAAATTAATAGACTGTGTTGAGTTGTGGTCTGAAACTCTTTTATGTGGCCACTATAAGTTTTAGCTGTCTGATTTGTAAACACTAAAATGTCCTGCTCCACCTCCTCCTCTGCCAGCTCTTACCCTGGAAATGCGAATTTTGACATCGCCTTAAATTTACAAATTGTATATTCTTAGACTGCCAAGTTACAAATTCACACATTGTTTGGACGGCTATGGAAAAATGTCAAAACATCCATTCTGGTAGCTGCCATCTCTCTGCTCACAGACCATAAAGTGTCATGTAGTATTTTCCTAGATAAATCTCCCAACCTAGAATAGTTCATGTATGAGGCCTTCCCTGAATATCTGAGTTGTAATTACAACCCCATGACCAGGCATTCCTGTTCTTCCAGTGTACAGGAACGTGAACATAGGCATTTGTTGTTGTTCCCATGTCACGCTGATACCAATCCGTTTAAATGCAAATCTCTGCTGTGGGATTTCAGCGACAAAGTTTCCTTCCACAAATGGTCCTGACAGTGACGTGTTAAAGGTTTAGTGAGGTGTCAGTTTGTTCACGGACTCAAGTGCTTTATTGTTTTGCTCATGTGTGAATGTTTTTTTTTAGAATAATCCCTCCATGTGATCCCACTGCTGATGACAGACTCTACCACATATGCATCACTGCGATATCTGTAAGTCCACTTTCCTGTTGGATTAACGTGACAAAGCATTACACAGTCCTGTCATTCACTGGGTGTTTGATATCACAGCTTGTTGTCAGACATAAAGCATGTTTTATGATGTGCCATATGCAAGATTTGCCATGTGTAAGGTCTTTGTTGTTTGTTTGGGGCACGAGAGGGTTTACAGGAAGGATTCACATTATGAAACATTTTTGCTTCTCATTAAATACTGCACTTAGCTGAACCACAGTGGTAGCCCATAACATTATGTCTTTAAAAATTATCCTAAACATGATCACTTAACATATCTAATTTAGACAATGGTCCAGCCTTTGTTATAGCTGTTTGCTCTCCAAGAGATTTTCAGTTATTCCACTGAAATTGAGTAATATCAATACACATAATGAATACACAAGAACTGAGTGCAGAAGATCTTGTCACTCAACCAATATGAGAATAATGTTGACAGTCATTACCATTTCACTAATTATTGTTGTCTCCTGCCATCTTTAAATAATGATGTTACTTTGAATACACTTTCTTTTTTTGATGTCTGTTTGAAGATAGTCTAGGTGGTCGGTCCAGACTGGCCCAATTTAGAGTGGGGCAGTCTTCCCACCTTTGTGTTTCCGAAATGTGTCACAGGTCACGGCAGGTCACTGAACTCTCACTGGTCAGTGATCCTGACTGATGACAGTTCATTCAGACCACATCCATGGGGAGCACTAATGAGACACCGGGGTTTGCCCTTTCATGGCATCGACTCATTTTCAGTCTGAAGCAGGGCTGAATCCTGAGGAATCCACAACTGCATACAAACTCTGCACATGACTGATGCATCTTCTCCCTCTAGCTTGTTGTCATGCTGATCCTAGCCATCTTAGCCAGACGCACCAAGGTGGGCAACAGACAAAAAGGCCTCCCAGGTTTACTCAGGTGAGGCTGTGTTTTATCTCCTTACTGCAACCCAAGATTGTGAAAATTTGCTTTTTTTTAAATAGACAATATTATTACCAACTGCACAAATAAACATGCTTCTCTGGCGTACTCTCAAAAATGATATATCAGGCCAGCTTACTATTTTTCTTGCTTACAATTCTTCAGAGATTGAACAGGTTATTGCAAATTTGTAGATTAAATGGAATACATTTATGACAACAAATGATGCACAACTTTTAACAAACATTACTTTTTTTCCCCAACTTTTTACCAACATTAAAACCCATCTCTCGGAAACATAAACTATACAAAGACCATCTAACCAATTTCTCTAGCTTCAGTTTTAATAATTATTCCAAATACCTTCACCTACCTTTTCCTCTGTAAGTGAGCAGGAAATATTTATATCTACTGTATAAAGTTCAAGTTAACAGATGCCAGTCATGATGATCTCAAAATTATTAATTTTAGTCTGTGGGTTAAAACTTTAAAAACACTTATAAGTTCCTTTTGAAGTGTGTCATTTCAGCTCAGTAACTTTTCCATCTGAATGTGAGGCTGGTAACGCGCAGACTCTAAATACCTGTTGCTTGATTTCACAGTCCGGTCAACTTCCTGGATCATACACAGCACAAGGGCCTGGCAGTGGCTGTGTTTGGAGTGCTCCTGTGCAAACTCTGGGGCCTGATCATATCGCCGAACCCCCTCCCCTTCACGACAGACACCGAGAATAAACGTGAGGATGCCATCTGGGTTCTTCTTGCACCAACATCAGCCTGTTTGCAGTCACTCTTTGCAGATTGCAAATCTTCTATAACTAACCTTTATAACAGCATCAAATATATATATATATATATCTGCATTATTTTTGTAAAATGTCTGTGTTATGTAATTGGATTAGTTTGTTTCCATGTGTCTTAAATCACTCATGGTTTGAACATTTTTTTGGGGGGGATGTGTAGACGTGAAGCAGAACTAGTTGTCGAAGTTACAGTCATTTGTCACATGGTTCACTAAATCACAGATCAGTGTATATTCCTGTGGATGCTCCAGATCTTCACACACTTTTGTTGTGTTTGCAGAGAACTGGGTGATTCTGGGGGTCTTTTACTACCCCGCGCTATACTACCCTCTCCTGGCATGCGGTACCTTACATAATAAAGTTGGCTATGTGCTTGGTAGCCTCTTGTCGTGGACGCACTTTGGTGTTCTTGTCTGGCAGAAGATTGACTGTTCCAAAACCCCTCTGGTAAGAAAAGATCACTTTCAATACCACTATGAGCTCCAGTGCATCTATAATAATATATATATATTTATCAGACTGCAATAGATCTATGAGGATTTTACACTGTCCAGATTGTCACTGAATTAATTGTCACTTTCTTTGTAATGTGTCATCTGTCTGAGTTGTAGGGATTAAAAACAAAGCTCATTTGTTCTGGTCTGAAAAGCCATTGATTACCAAACAAAGCTGCTGTGTATGTGACTTGAAAAGATGAATATCAGGCTTTTCAGCTTGATTCATGGACACATGGTCGGAGCTTTCAAAACTTACCCAATCCCAGATTTTGTCCCATATTCACGTTGCTTGAGTTTTCTGTGCGATGAATAGCTACAACTCAAAACAATTAGTTCCACTGTCTGTTGGTCTTAATCAAGAGGCTTTGTCACGGTTAATCAGTTTAGCGTGTGTGAGACAACATCCAAGCTTTGGATGGTTTGTCTATTTTTAATAGTGGCTGTGATGCCTGTCTGTTTTATCCCAACATGAGTTGCCACACAACAAATGCCACAGGGAGCATTTAAGCTGATCTGCAGGACTGAGCTTAATCACATAAAGACAATAGAGTGAATGTTATTAAAATTATATTTGGTATAGTAATTCTTCCTGAACGTGGAAAAAGAAAAAACACACTATTAAATCCAAGTATTTGTTGTTTACCTTAAACTTTAAACATATGAGCATTAAATTGTAATTTGGTCCATGGAGGCCTCAGATTTTTGTCTTTAGGGAGAATTCCATTTGGCTAATATGCAGACTCCCTCTGCAACACACACAAAGCCATTCGTGTCAAGCTTTTTGTGTCATTACAATGAAGTTTTAACATGTATTCCTGGTGTGTCCAAAACTCCCAAAACAAGTTGCTAGGTGATTTAAAGTCTTCTTTTATTCCTTTGCAGATCCACAAACACTACTCCCTTTTCTCCAGCCTGCCCCAGATAGCTTGCTTGGCATTCCTTAGTTTCCAGTATCCCCTTCTTCTCTTCAAGGGCTTAAAGGGCACTGAAAAGAACAATGCTACAGAGGTAAGTTTTGATCTGAGCGCAGGTCCTCTGCCATGTCTGCTTCATCACCAATTGTCCGGCCTGCTTACGTAACAAACCGTAACCGATTGTTTGTGTTGATTAGTCGCCTACGTGAAGCCTGAACTATAAAAAAAGAAAAGTCTCACTAAGATGCATATTTCTTCTGAATCTGTGCATGTGAGGAACCTGTATAAGCCTCCCGCTAATCAAGGGGCTTATCGTGCTCATACAGTCTAGGCTGAGGGGAAAATGTGAAGTCCAGCGCAGCGTGCCAGTTGCCTAATCATTTTAAGTAGATTTGACGTAATTGGTTTACGTTATGTTCTTGATCAGATTATGAAAAGGTTGCCTTGTTTTTTTCACTGAGGAGACACAATGCTGTGTTTATTTGATGCTAATCTCAGCATGGGTGTGACAAAGCTGGGGTGAGGCGATTGCCTGGAGTTTGACTCACCCTCCCCCCTCCGCATCCCACAGGAACGTACATGACACTGTAAATCTGAAAAGATGCAGAAACTTATCGCAAAGAGGCTTAGTTTGTGAGCAATGCTTTTTTCCACATATTAATAATTACAGATAAGGTCCAAATTTACACCTAATCCTGCATAAGAATATGAAGCATTTATGACCCTGAAAGTCTATTCAACGTCATGGTTTGGATGTCTTGGTTTATTTGTATTTATTCAATCAAGTCATGAGCTTCCCCACACCCTTCTAGCCTATTTACTATTCACTATTGTCACTTGGTTTCTTACATTAATGTTGTCTGGGGGGGTTTTAGGATCTCAGCAGCAGCTACTATAAAGACTATGTGAAGAAAATGCTCAAGAAGAAGAAGCCCAACAAAATCAGGTACAAAAAAAGTTGCAAAGGACATACGACTTGAGCCTTATTTAATTTTACGTCTAAATAAACACAGATAAAGGGGCACTTTTCAAAATAAGAGCCTTTACGTTTACCTTTTTTGAGGGACATTTACATAGGAATCTTTTTCAGCATTTTAGGCCTTTATCATAGACATTAGAGAGACAACTAGAAATGAGGGAAACGGTGATACAACAATGATCTTTGAACTTGACCCGAGGATTCTGAAGTTGACAGTCAGTTTCTTAACCCTATGAAGAATGCCCCTGGATGTTTTCTTTTTAGCTTTCAGGCCTAATTTACAGGAAGAGGCTGTTTGTAAAATCACATCACTGAGTGTAGGAGTTGTGCAATTTATCCTGCCAATCCAATCTCCAATATGAGTCTGGTCTATGTGAGCTATTTTAGTTACATAAAATCATCCTGGCTGCTACAATGAAATATGTTACTGTCAGTCTCAGCCTTAGCATGAGAGATTTGTCCTTGGACACATTTATGTGGATTCTCATAAAGTTGTTTCAGAATGTAAATAAAGGTCAAATGATTGTAATTATTTCCTCGTACAGTCCATGCAAATGACCACCGTGTCACGCAGAGATTATCATGGTCAGTATGCACCAGGAAATAATGCATGCTTTTCCATCTGTAGAGAATGTTTAGCTCTACCTGCATAGACGTATTCGAGGATAATGGAAAAAAGTGTCTCATTCATTCACAAATGTCCTAATCCTAATCTTGTGCATTCACTGGATCCATTAGTGTAAAATGCAGTGTTTTACATTTTTACCTCTGTTTACCTTCAGCACATCAAGCACAGAGACACCCAAGCTCCCTCAAAGAATAATTGATGCTGTGAAGTCGTACATTTACACACCAGAAGATGGTAAATATGGTGTCTTGGTCTCATGCCTGGTCATGCCTTCAAGTGTTATCTCCTGTTACATTTTTAAAACACTTTTCTTTTCCTTTTTTTTTTTTAAACAGCCTTCCGGTTTCCACTGAAGTTGGCTATATCTGGTGTAGTGTCATTTATAACCCTGTATCAGGTAACTACCATATCTACTATTAGACTTTATAACACAAACACATCCATAACTTCTACATGAGGACAAAGTGATAAACGCACACTGAATGTTATAGGTGTGCCATTAGATTAAACCATAAATGCATAGTCCATTGCTGCCACTCAAACATTTATCAGGTCTAACTAGAATCAATCCTAACTTTGACCTTGGCCTAATAACTTTGTCAACAGATTATATTTTACACTATTGTATGACAAGGAACTCAGTTGACTTAACATGCTTCACACACACAAATACAGTGAAGGCTAGTTTTAATTTCCACATCTGTAAAAGCCAGATTTTTCCAGCAATGAATAAATGTCCTGGTTTGTTTCATTTTATTTTTAGGTTGGTCTTCTACTGATCTCCGGAGTCGTGCCAACTCTCCAGACTGCCCGCTTGGGAGTCGATGAAGACATCGCCAACGTTTTAGCTGGTTTCAAGATTATGCTGTCTCCAGACAAGCATGAAGTGGTCAGACTAGTGGTGTATTACATGTGGTGTGTAGAAGGTGAGTGAGACCAGAAGCAGCCACGTGATGAGAGATGCAGTATATTTATGTTAGACTCCTCCTCCTCCTATGCTTGTTGCAGTTATTTTAAATCTCCAAAAAGGAACATGCTCATTGTCAGTGAATCCTCCTGCAGTCAAAAAACCTGAATGCCCTGTGCTCTTTTGTCCTGCAGTGTGCTATATCTCAGCCATGACCCTGTCAGGGTTGGTCAACCTGGCTATGCTCATGCGGTCCATGGTTCTGCATCGGTAGGTGTGAGAAAAGAACAGTGTAATAGCTTTTCAGTCTTTTTCTTCCTTTTTCTATTCTCGCCCCAGGAATCGTGTACGTGCTTCGCATTCTGGTTCCTTCATTATAATGTGATTGTTCACGGCGGAGTTATTATAACATAATAGATTACTAATCATCCGGACAGACAGAAAAGCATTCACTCTGCGTTAACTGCTGCTAGAATTGAAAATGGCTATTAAGATAAGAAATGAAATACTGTGCCATTACCATAAATTCCGGCGTATTAAAAATAAATGTTTTTCTGTGTCAAGTATTGAATTGCATTTTGGTCATAAATTCACTTCAATTAGCTATGTAATTTGTGCATTTATCGATGAATCAGTTTGTGTTTTGCACAGTGCTGCATTGTCTTGATTGTGTATTTGCTTGTGCAGGTCAAATCTAAAGGGGCTGTACAGAGGAGATATCTATAATGTTTACAACTGCCAGAGAAGTATCAGGGCTTCCCGGCCAGCTCTGGTCTGCTGGATGGGATACACCAGCTTCACAGCAGCTCACATCTGCATCGGTACAACTACATATTGACTACTAAAGTAGAAGAATATAGATTTTCTTATACTTATTCTTATTTCCAGTTTCCTTAATTTTTTTTGGATGCCTTCTGTTTCTCTTTTTATTTCATATCATATGGTTTGTACAGTTGGATACAGGAGACCAGAGGGATATGTTTGCATATGAAAATGTGGCAAAACAGTAATGGTAGACAAAAAAAGAGCCAAATATCCTCAACCAGCCATCCCATTTTAAAATTGCATGCCATATTAATAGTGCTGTTCACACACTATGTCTACATGCATCTTTCTAGCAACTGATTAACTAAGGTAGAAAACAGATTTGTCAGGGTTTTACATTTGATTCATGAAAGGATGCTTCTCAAGTCCTGTTCTTGAGATTTCCCAGAGAAAAATTATTGCTCACTCCTCCCTTCGCTCTGAAATGAAAGAGGAGTGGGTGTGCAGTGTGGAATTGTTGGATGCTGGACATGGTGTAAGCGGCGAGGCCCTGAAGCTCTGATCTCTCCCCTGCAGGCATGATCGTCCAGACCATGGTGTTCTTCCTCTGCCTTCTGATCGCTGTCTTCCTTATTATCATACCAGTCCTGCACAGACAGAATCTGATCCTCTTTCAGATCCTGTGGAGCATGTGGTGAGCATCTTCACATCTCTTACTCATTAAACGTCTCTGTCCGCAGACTGCATGACTAAGGCATAACTCCCTGCTGTAGCACTGCTGCTGCCTCATAACATCAGTTTTAGTGAATATTAATATATTTAAACCCATCTTTCTATAACACTGGGTGAACTCAAAATGCATATTGGTCAATGGAGAACTGATGCTTTCTTAGTTCCTGAAAACTCGACACCTGGAATGGTTTTCAATCAACAGCAACAACCTGCCACATCACCGCAGGATGATGTCTTATTGTTGATTTTGTCCTTTCAGGCCCTTCTGGCTGATGATTCTCTTGGCTGTGTTGATTCAACATATCACCGGCAGGTTTTGCTTCATCAAAAAAACAGGTGGCACACGAGACCTAGACAACAGGTGATTCACTCTATTTGCTGTTCCTTTGCGATATTATTTCTGTGTTTTACTGTCGGATAACTGCAGTAGTCCTGTATGTTTGACGCCATCCATCCTATCTCACAGGGGGAATCTGTTCCTGCTCACCTACCTGCTGTTCCCAGTCAATGTCCTGATTGGAGTGCTACTGGCTGTGTGGCGCATGATCATCACTGCCCTGTTCAACATTGTCCACATGGGACGAATGGATATCAGTCTTCTGAACCGCAATGTGGAGGCATTTGACCCAGGTGAGCCAGATATTCTGCACTCCATAACGCAGCCATAATGCCACTGTCTTGTATGTTGACCGGGCCAGTTCAATGTCACATGCTTTAAAAATATATATTCATATAATGGAAATCTTGTACATTAGCTGTCTAACCTGCAAAATTAGCTCTGGGTCCATTAGACTAGGGAATCTAATTTCACTGCATTATTTGCATTTTCCTACAGTGTTTTTTTTTTCTTTTTAGTCCCAGACACAGAATGTTAACATATTCACTGGTATTAACATGATGCTTTCATGTACCTTTGTAGATGCCACTGTGAGGTTTTTTTCTCTCTCACTGTGGAGGCTTAAAGAGAAGCAATTTTCTATGAGCAAATGCACTTTTACTGATCCCACTTAGAGGCCAGAAATGCGTATCCCATCCACTTTACCCTGCCAGCAGCTCACTGCAGCTTCTATGATATCTGTATTCTGTGCAGTGCACGGGACTGTAATTGCACACCGATCTCTAAAATGGCTGCAGATTTAAGACATCTGTTGTCAGGAAAAGCAGGTGGTTTAAAAAAAAAAAAGTGTGATTGTGTGGCCATTATGTGTGATTGCCTCAAAGCCAACATGGGGTGTAGTCCTATGTGTTTATTGCTTTTGCCCAGTCAGAGTGATCCCCCCTCCCTGTGTCTGTCTGCAGCCTACCGCTGCTATGCTCATTATCTGAAGATTGAGGTGAGCCAGTCTCACCCTGTGATGAAGGCCTTCTGCGGGATGCTGCTGCAGTCTGTGGGCCAGGAGAGCAATGCTGCACAGAGGTCACGGGACGCTGAAGAGGGTTTGTAGAACAAAACTCACATCATAGTCTACACACTCATTTTGCAAGCGCTAATGTTTCAGCTCATACACACAATGACTTGGCTCTGTACAATAAGAACAACATAGACCTCTGCTGCATTAAAGTCAGTGTGACCACTTTCTCCAGGGAGGTTAAGAATTCAGTAGCAGGTCACTTTAACCCATAATCAGATCATAACACTGTCTTGCACGCGCAGAAGAAATGAAAGCTTCGCAGCTCTGATTTAATATGTCAAGAGCAAATTGAGTCTCACTGTGGAATAATTCACAGTCCTGCTGCTTGTCTCAATCAAATCAGTCATAAACTAATCAGCGTGGCCACACTCGCCTCAGCCTCTGTCACTGAGAGACACGTCCTCCTTTAGGGCCACCATTATTTAATTAATACTAATGAAACCGATGAATCATTTATGTAGTTTACCAAAAGACAAACAGCTAGTGTAAGGCTGCTTGGTTGTCTGATGGTATTGACTCAAACAGGAGGTGAGTGATGGAGGCCTACACCGTGTGGTGACAAGACGACATACATTATAGTGAGAAATTAGCAGGAAAATGTATCAGGCTTCATCGGTTGTTAGAGAATGCAACTGTCTGGTATCTCGTCACAGCGGAGTCCAATTACATATGTGCAGTGGAAACGTTGCTTGTTTGCTGCTAGAGAACAATGCATTATCAGGAATAATGTACTGCAAGATTAGTTCCCAAGTAGCTGATTACACAGATGAGCTATGCTAATTGCCTGTTTCATATTCATGTTGCCCAAGGGGCTTAAGCATTCAGTGTGTTAATGGCAGGCCCAATATGCTCCTACCATGCTTAGAGGATTAGAATATGATTGCTTTCTATTATTACTCTTTCTGTAGTATCCAGCAGGTCCTGGGTGGCCCTCTGAAGAGTGTTTTCCCATTCTGGTTAAGATAATAAAAAAAAAAAAAAGTTATCTTGTGACTAAAGGACGTGTGTATGTATGACTTACCGTCGGTGCTATCATGATGTCTGAATGTCCTCAGGGATCCAGCTGGTCCAGCAGGAGAAGAAGCAGCACAAAGTGTCCAGTGCCAAGAGGGCCCGCAGGCACTGGCAGCTCCTCTACACCCTGGTCAACAACCCGTCCCTGGTGGGCACCAGGAAGCACTTCCAGCATCAGACCACAGAGAGCTTTCTGAATGGAAGCCTGAACCGCAGCGCCAAGGAGGGGAGCAAGAAGGAGGCGGCAGCCAAGGAGGCGGAGGCTGCTGCCAGCAACTGAACACGAATGTGACCTTAGTCAAGAAAAGTCTCTTTTTGTTTTTTGGGGAAAAAAAATCTACAGTCACATTATTTGTCCACACCTGCTGATGTGTCTGCATTTGGTGAAATAAGTGCACTTATAGTTCGGTGCCACATGTAAAGATATTCACCAAGTCTTTCCTGTCTGGAGATAACATGGCCACTTTGTGCTCCTCACGTTCCCCTGGCTGTTTATATGTGAGGGCCACATTCTCCAGTGTGGTAGGAAAGCTTGTGTGTGGCACTGACCTCCCGTCGAAACACACTCATTATGTGTCATTTTCAACACGTTTATGTGCTTATTTTGGGATAGCACTTGTTTGCTTTATGTTTCGACCTGTAGATTAATCACATGTTTTCCAATATGTTGTTATTATCTTATAGTGGAGATAATGCAAATTTGTAGTTACCCAAACTAAACACAAGGATGTGCAATCCACTGAAGCAAAGAGGGTATTATTAATATTTAGAGCATTTCACTATTTATTAATTTACAGAATGAGCTGTTTTCATAGACTGGATAATAATTTTTTTCAATTGTACACATTTTGTGTAATTAACAATAACCTGTGGAATAGAAACTACCAGACAAATGAAACTGTTTGTATTTACTGTTTTATTTGTAGATCTTTAAAACCACTTGCTGCTACCAGCCTTTTCTTACTGTTGTCCAAACTCTCTCCTGGCTTCTCATGTTCACCAACATTACATCCTTTGTCTCTGCATTCACATTTAAAATACTGACTGACTTTTAAGTGAAAATATGACAAATTTTCCTTCTGATTACTGTGAAAATAAAAGTGAAACAAAACATTTCATTTATTTTCAATAATTTCTGAAAAATGTTATTCAAGAGTAGGTTAAATTGGGATACATATATTATTTATATATGTATGGTGCTCTGTTTTGTGCAATGAATTGGACCAAAATGAAGACAAAGAGAGGATTCAAACGCAGCATTTTTCCCTTAATCTTCTGGATGAAAATCTCTAAAAATGCTGCAGAGCTTTTTTTTTTTTTCATCTTATTTTTTTAAAAGAAATTATGATAAAGACAAAGTCTGCTCTCGTTATATAAAGGCATCAAAATAATAACAAAAAGAAATCGCAAAAAAAGGAAACCTTTTTCAAACAAAAAATCAAATTCTATTAGTCTGATTACAATTTAATTATATCCGGTAAATTTATAAACAATGCAGCCCCCTTTTTTCTTTTTTCCGCAATGACAAATCCAGAAAATCTGTATAGTTTCATATGTTTTATTAATTCCACTTACATAAAATTATATAAAAAAATCTTAAAAGGTCACGTTTGTTTTTTTCCCGTTTTACAACAGTTCACAAAACTCACTATATGCATCAAATTACGAGACACACATGCGCCCTTTTTTCGAGGCTTTATAGAAACTTACCGTCATAAAAAAAAAGAAGGTTAATTTCAATTCACGTGGCTCGAGCCTACATCACAGGTTGACAGTAACATCTACATCTACACTAATAAAAACCACACAAGGAAACAGGTGTGACATGCCATGGACACGTTCACTGTAGAAAGCGAGAGTAGAGCAACAAGCACCCGTCGATCAGGAGGTTAAAGTAGCACATTTTTAAAGCCTTTACATCACAACATTTTTGTTGGTAAATAACCTGGGATTTGTCTTTCAAGCACAAAACAGTTGGAAGTGAAAATTTCCCCTTTTGGATAACAAATATCTGCATCAATATCTGATCAAATATCATCCAGAATTTGTCTCATCTTTGCGCACACAGCTCAGAAACAATTGGTCCCTGATGTTAGTTTATTTAAAAATGGCTTTTAAACATATGGCACTTATTTTGTGCTGTTCAAACCAATGATTTTTTTCAGTTGTTTTTTTTTTTTTAATTACTTTTGCGCAATCCGCGGCCGTGCGCGCGTCCTGCAGAAAAGGGGAACATCTCCAGCTGTTTCCTGTCAGTTTCGAGGTGTGGTGAAACTGTAGAAAGCTGTGCTTGCACCATAAACATATGCTGCTTATTTTAACCTTACAGGAGACTACAAATGTCACATGAATCAAGTCACAATCTCAAGTGAATTTCTGAGGTAAAAAAAATGAAAAAGATCCACCTTTTTTTAAAGCCAGTTTTCATGTGTAGTAATAATGGGTGAGTTACCTGCTTGAATGTAGGCTACTTGAAAGTAAATATCTTACAGCATACTGGCAGACATCAGTGGAGCTCAGCGGCTCGGCTGCTTGTAGTTGCCGTTGATCTCCTCTGAGATGTTGACCGCCTCTGCTCCCAGAGGTAATCTGTCACTGTACTCCGAGCCCACCTCGAACTCCTCCTGGTTGGTTTTGGACGAGGATCCCGGGATGGACTCGGTCACCACGCTCCCTTCTACCTCCCCCTCTCCGTCTCCCTCCTCTCCCTCGGCCTCTCCCTCCTCCCCCTCCTCGCCCAGCTCGCTGGGGTTGAAGGTTTTCTCTGACTCCACGAAAGATGCCCTGCGATCAAAATCTCCAGCCATTTGTTTCTCCATCTGATCCGGATTCTGAGCCCTCATGATCAGCTTGTAGGTCTTCCCCTGATACTTGTATAACAAATGGCAGCAGGTGGCCCCCAGTAAGGGGACGGTGGCCAGACCCAGAAGGAAAATGCTGACGACCACAATGATGAGCAGGGAGGGGATCTTCTTCCTGGTTGTGAAGACCACTTGCACTTGGCAGTCCTGCCCCCCATAGGTGAGGCAAAGTGTGTAATTGGTGCCAGGCTGTAAACCATGGAAGCGGTATGCATTGACCCCCTCCTCTATGTTGGACCACTGAACCATGGAGTGTCCGTTACCTGTATTCACACAGAGGTAGAGCATGTCGAGGGTGGTTTTACTGGATGAGGACTGGAACAGACCCAAAGGTTCTTTGTTCACCGTTTCCTGGTTTTCAGGTTGACTGAGATGAAGGTTAGATTTGCTGCTGGGGAGCTGCAGCGGATTCAGCTGCACTTTGGCCTCCGTCTCTGACACCTCTAATGCAATAACACCAAAATCAAACGTGTACTGCTTCAGGTCGTCCAAGCTCAGGTTGAAAGCATGGTTGGAGATGTACTCACTGCTGTCTCTCACGCCGCACTTGCTCGCAAATGTGGGGTCTTTGGAGACGCCACCTGCGTGCCCGCTGCCGTCACCTTTGTCTGACGAGCCCTCAGGACTGCCCTTTGTCTTTTCTTCAGGCTTGGTCCGGTTGATCACGTCATTTTTGGAGAGCTTGGGCTCTGCAGGTTTTTTAGCTGACGGACGGATCTTGTCAACTGTAGAATCAAGCCTTGACTCGCCGCCGTGTTTTTGGGTGCCTGCCATAACCACTCTAACACGGCTCTCTGCTTTACCTAATTCATTCACTGCAGAGCAGCTGTAATTTCCATCTTCCTTTTTACTCATACGAGGGATGACAAGGGAGCCGTTTCTAAAGATGAGGAATCGATTGTTGGTTGTTTTATCATTAATTGGCACGTCGTTTATCTCTCCAGTAGAAGGCAAGAGGAACAAATAATTCTGATTTCCTGCAGTCACCTCCCAGCTGACCTGTGGTTTGGGGCTCCCTGTTGTCTCACAGTTTAAGGTGACCCTGAAGCCTTCATAGAGCTCTGTGTTGTCAATGTTGGGCTGGTGTGTTATTGTGACATTAGGGGCCTTACACTCCAGTTTGGGCATTTTTGCAACCATTGTGCCGTTTAGGTGTTCAGGCAGATTACATAAAATTGAATTTTGCTCAGGGACAGAAATCTTAGTTGTTTCGATCCAATCCCTCAGCCACAGCAGGCTGCAGGAGCATGTGAAGGGGTTGCTAAAAATCTGAAGGTGAGACATGGACGAGAGAGCACTGAAGGTTCCCTTCACAATGGTGGTAAACTTGTTGTGGTTGATGCGCAGCGACCTCAGGTCTTTAAGAGTGGAGAAGGCATCCTGTGGAAGGTTCACCATCTCATTGTTGTTCATCTTCAGAAGCTGCAGGGCTGTGAGGTTGTGCAGATCCTCCCACGGAAAGTTGACAATTTTGTTGTGGCTAAGGTCCAGGTTGCGGAGCTGGACCAGGGGGGCCAACGTGTCCGTCTCAATGGTGACAATCTCATTGTGGGCCAGCCAGAGCGAGGTGACCTGTGTGATGTTGACAAAGCTTTTGCTTTTCAGTAACTTGATCTTATTGGCAGAAAGGCTCACGGTGGTAACGTTGGAAGGGAGACCCACAGGTACTGTCAGCAGGTCTTTGTAAGCACAGTCAGCGAACTGGTGGGCAAATTTATCCTGACAGCTGCAGAGCTCCGGACAGCTCTGCACAATGCCGATCACAGTAGTCCACAAGGCAAAGAGCTGCAGGAGCCGTCCCGCCATTTTCTGCGCCTACAAGTATCAATAACCAGACATTAGCCAAAGGCACATTTCTATCAGACAGTCACTTCCATTATGTCCATTACACCAGCGGAAATGTACTGTGGAAGCTTTTACATCTCATATCAACTCAAATGTGTTTTATGAGTGGGTTAAGCTCTTTAAATGGGCTTTAAAGCTCTTTAACACAACTCATAACTACATTAGAAAATCATAAAAATACACTCAAAACAAACAAGTACAACTGCTGCTTATCAAAAGTTCCACATGGCACCAGTGCATTGCACAAAAATGTCATTGCTGTCTTTCAGACTTCTGGACACCAGTGCACTTTGTAAATACAGATATGCTGCGGGTCACATTTGCAGCAATTCAAAGGGTCAGTCTGTCTCTCCTGCTCTGAGCGCGTTTCCACCATCAGGTACGAATAAACAGACGCTGTCTATAATAAACCTTTGATTTTTGCAGGTAATGAAAAAACAAGTTTAAGTGCAATATTTACATGAGCAGTTTGAAGAGAGGTGATGCTTTTTTTGCACGAACAGATGCCCTTAAGATGCATCACATTACATTACATGTTTTCCACCTTAGCTTTGATTCTCTATTTCAAGCTTTTTTCCACCATAGCATCAATAACTAAAACATCTTACCTGTCCAATGTTAACTTCAATTCCTGGCTCTTATTAATCACTCCGGAGTTCACAATCCTCTGAAACAAGTTCACTGGTAGAAAAAACTCGAGTCCTCATGTGTTGCAGATCCTCTCACATGACTTTTGCAGGCATCGACAGCGTGGATAGAGGCCGGTGGAGGGATCATTTTTTTACCCGGTGAGTCGCTGCCTCACTCCGCTTTTTTCCTCTCCGGCGAGTGGAAGAACCGCTGCGCGTCCCCGGCGCACCGGAGCGAGAAAAGGCATCGTGAACGCGCAGCCTCTCCCATCTCTCTCCTCACTATTAAAGATACAGAAGCTGAGGCTCCTCCACCCTCAAAGAAAATTCATAATTTAGGATCCGATGTTTAATTTATTAGCCCGACCCCAAACTAATCTTTGACCTCATTCGTTTGGCTGCAGCTTATTGTCTTTACTCAAATTCAGGATTCCCCAAAATGCACTGACGCATTTGTGTGTCAATGTCCTGTGAGTGTCAGGTACTAATTTCCAACACTGATGCCTTTAGAAAAATATCCTCAATAGGTTTAAAAATAACAAAAACAAACAAGACTGACAGGAGACTGAAATTTGAGCCCAAACAGGAAAGACCCCAAAATCCTTAGCCACATCAGATGCAGATCATTTGACGTTTTTTCCTGTCAAACAGCTTTATATGAAAGCTGAATTCATTTATAAGCTTTAATAATCATGTTATATCATTTAAACAATTCGATTTAAGGTGAATCACAATTGTGTTATTCCTCATTCCCTTGAGCAGAAACATTCTGAATCAAGCACATGTATATTTTTTGTAACTGATCCAAAGGTTTATTCTAAATGTTGACATGACTTGGAGCTTTTATTTTTAAATCAACATCAGCCTATTGGTCATTACAATTCCTGATATGTTTCAGTCAGATAAGTCGTTTGAGGAGACTTGTTTTCTTCTCCAATACTGCCATCGTGTGGTGTACTTCAGTATGACCTCTATCTGTCTCAATACAACAGACCTCTGGGCTGTAATAATGCATAATGAATGGGCAATATATACCATCATATTAGTAAGAGAATTGTTCATGGAAACCCTGCCTTTTGACATGATTTTGGTCCTTAATGTTGTTTGACTCATTATTTTCCCTCCTCTCAAGTGTTTTGTGCCCAAATGAAAAGTTATAGCTTGCTGGTCATTAAAATGTCTTTCTTATTGCTTCTAGTGTAAGTGATGGAGGGCAAAATCCACAGCATCTGAAGTCGACATGAGGCTTCAGCTGTCTGAGTTAGACCAATCAAGTCAATATCTTCCAAAGCTACAGTTTTTCAGTAATTTCCCTTTAGGTGTTGTTATCCCTCATCACAGCTTAGCATTGAAACAGAGACAAGGGAAACACAAAGAAGGAACCTCATATGAAATAGGCTGCAATTGTTCATTTATATATTCATTGTTTATTATCATTCATTGTCTTTGTCTGCAAGTTATGGATATGTTACTCCTACTGCTATATATTAATGGTTATATGTTGGGATAATCGTTGTCTGACTGTATTGAAAGTTCTGTGCATCAATTACTATGTAAGTATGTAGTATATTGTCAAAATAACACAGGTTAATGTTTACTCTTTTAACGTGTGTATGTTGACTTGCTGGGCTAAATGGCAATAAGTAGCGTAGCAGATAATGCCACTATTTGACAAGCCTGGTGCAAACTCTGAACCCAGATGCACAACACAAGTCAAAAGGCAAAAAATGGCGAGAACTCAAAATCACTCCGAAGAGGTAACAAACATCAAAAAGGCAAGAGCAAAGTACAAACGAAAAATCACTCAGATGAGGAAAAAGCAACAAGGCAAAAAGGCAAGGCAAAGTAGCAAAAGAAAACTTAACAGCAACAAGGACAAGACTTGACATGAATGGCTTGAAAGACTTACTCGGACTGTGACAAGACAATCTGGCACAAGGAGACACAGACTTAAATACATAAGGAAGGGGAACAGGTGGAAACAATCAGGGCGAGGCTGACAATCACAACGGCGGGAAACACAAGAGGAAGGGCAAGCTACCTGAAACCATAGCTTGAAACGAGAGGAGAAGTTAGTTTCAAAATAAAACAGGAAATCACAAGACAACATGAGACACAAGACAAGACAGTAAAATAATCAAATTATTTCCTAGATATGACAGTATTTCAACTGCTATTTTTCAAAGTTAGAACATATTACTTTCCATTGTTAAAAGTCATTCATATGTATTCTCAGTGATATTGTTTATTTATTATTGGGAGAATCTGTTCTAATCAGCACCACAATAACCGTTATTCAACTGCGATATTTAAGAATTATTGATCGGATTGAACACAGCTGAAGTCTCATATTCATTTAATCAATTTTGGGATTTATTTTTGCAGCGAAGGAGGGTAACAGATCACTAACTGTGAGAATGCTAGGAATGGCTTTAATAACCAGTGTGAAATTAAGAATGGTTACAGCAAGAAAAATCATGAGGCATGAGAGTATTTTAAGACAGACTTGAAGAAATGTGGTTCTGTCCTTTTAGACTTGGTTGGTTTTATAGTTAGGGTTAGACTGATTTGTTTTGGTTCAGTTTTATTGGAGGAGTTGTGGTTGTGAATGTGTTGGCCCTGTACTACAACAGTGACCTCTGCTGTCACAGTAACGTAGAAACATTTGACGCCATACTCATATGATCACATTTTGGCTAAAGTTAATTGTCTGTGTTGTGTTATACAACGGAAAATGTACCCTCAATGTCGTATAATTTAAGTAGAGTTGTTTTTAATTCACAGGGTGGGGGTTTTCTCAAGAAACATGACTTTGGTTTCCCTACTGAGAAAAAAAGAGTGATTTGTGTTTGTTTTTGTTCCATTATTGCCCGTACTTTGGCCTTCTTCCAGCAGACTTTCCTGTCAAAGGAGAACAACAGGAAAACTTGGAGCTGTAAATTGCGGTCCAAGTCCTCTGGGGCTCAAGGTCCACGGGTGCTCGTATCAGAATACAGCCGAGCTCATGGTCACCATATCACACAGTTTAGATTGCAGTGAGGCGCCACCTGACCCTGCTGACAGTTGAGAAGTTGATACTGGGCATGGTTCTTAAAATAGGCATTTAAAATAATATCAATGATGCCTATTTATTTAGTATAGCCAAATATAAGATTACCATAAAACTGATGGACACATTTTTGTTTTTATCCTACAGCTGGAGCAGAGATGGTCTGGAGTTAATTTAACAGGGTGGTTCAAGCCATGACTCATGGACACACCACAGACACCACAGATCCATGAAAACATATTTTACATCCCAATCTGGACTATAAGATACATTCTGAGCAGAAAACTGGTCCACAGGTCAGGTGGACACTTAGCCATAAGGACAGGTCAGGTCAGGTGTCCCGTCAGCTCCGTCGGTCAGCTCCGGCTTAAACCAGAGAATCCGTGATCTTCATTAACCTGACCTGACGGGGAGACACGTGCGCAGTAGGTGGGCTGTCTGTATTCATGCTGTGCCCCACGCTGCTGGGAAAACAAAACCACTAAACTAAACTGTGAGAAGTGAGGGCAGTAGCAAGAAGTGACACAATTCACTTCATATAAATACCATGTTAAGTCATTGATGTGTTGAAAGTAAACCACTCACTCCTAAAATGAGGATGACAGGTAATCCACAAAAACCAACATAGTAATAGCAGGGTTTGGTCACAAACATGCCAAAATGAATGTACTATTTGTAATCTGGATGTTCATCTTGGATCTAAGACCAAAGAGTTAGTCACACAATTAGTCATTCAAAAGAAAATCTGACGAGAATCCCGGACTTCCGCCCAAGTGATTGCGTGGTGATGGTGAAGATACACAGTGTTGTTGTGTGATTTCCTCTCCTGGTGCAAACAAGATGAACTCATTTGTCCATCATTAGCTTGGTAGAGACTTTGGATCCAGGAATAAGACAGATTAAACTAAAGATCCTTACAGTGTTGACTGTACTCTGATCAGCACGTGCTTTACTGGATGCCATGTCTGATAGAGGCATGACCTACTGAGGATGGATAAGTTACTTTCCTGAAACCACTTATGAGCAGATTCCTTGTGAACAGTGATATGGATTTTCAGCTCCATTCTTTTTTTTTTTTTTTTATTATTTATTAATTAGGAAATCAATGACATTCACTTACATTCTCCAGGCAGCATTTCAAGCAATCGTTAGACAAAAATATAACATTTTTGAAATCGTAAGGACACATACAGTATTGCTTGCATGTATAAAAATCTCCAGTGAGAAGCAAAGTTTTATCAACAAAATAAAGGTTAGTCGTACCAAAATACTATTTAAATAATAAATACATTTAGCTTAGTCGCTTTTATACATTTTAAAGTAAATTCATGTTTAAAGTGAGACTATGTAACATGTGAAAGAAAAAATTATTGCTATTGCTAGATTCAATACAATCAGAATTCGCTACTAAAGCCTTACTTGGTCTCATTTTAGCAAACTTTAGCCAGATATCTCGCTGTAATGGACATAGTTGAGCCAGTTCTCTACTGTTCGACAATACATAGCCTCACTTTAATATAAATTACTAACTCAAAAGTGACTTAAATAAAGCTTCAGTGATGATCATCATCAACCATCTCAAATTTGTTCTACCTCAAGTGCGACGTGGTACATATATACATTACTAGCACTGCAGGTAAAATTGAAGTCAAAAAATGTGCTTTTTGACGACACTGATGAAATGAAATAAGGTGCTCATTATTTGAGAAGTTAGATGCCTGCTCTGCAGCAAAACATTTTTCATTGCGACACCTCTCTGACCACTGGCCGTTGGGCAGTGGGAGAGTTGAAAACAGGGAACTTTAGAGGGTCCCTAGGGGCCTCCACCCTTCCCTGAATGGTCTGTGTACTGGAGCTGGGTACAGAGGAAGTTTATACAGGAAATTTACATTTTCCTGACTTCTAATGGACCAAAGCACTCAGAACTGGCCTCAACATGTGCACAACATACTTCCACCTACTTACTGCCTGCTTCACTGTCTGTGGCTGTCTGTGGTAGAAGCTTTTGAAGTCATAATCACAGACTGAGACTCTTGTTACTGTAAGAGGAATTCCTTCAGACTACACTCTGAGGAAATTATTCACCGATTATCACCTGTTCCAAACAAACACCATTTCAGTCATTCCATGCTCTACCAGCTGTGTTGCTTTCTTCCTCCGTCATTCCACCCTCTTCCTGTTCTGATTCTCTTTCAAAAATAAATGTAGCCACAGCTTGTTCCTGTAGTTCTGAAAACTCAACTTTTGTGCCAAACACAGCTCTGTGACCACCGACACAAATGTGGTTTTAGGTTCATTGTGGGAGTGTTCCTGCTTGAACTGTTGAGTTGCAAGTTTCACTCCTGTTGGGGTGGATTTCCTTTAGTACTGCCTGCGTCCTGACCTGGTTAGCAATGGCAAGGACAAAGGGCCTGAAAATACTGATGCTATACACTTTCGAGCAAGAAGTCTGAACTAACAGAAATTCTCAAGCAGAAAAGAGTGTAAAGTTAAAATAGCCATTCGTGCACACCCTATCTGACAATCCCCATCACTGCGACAGCCAGTACAAGGTTGATCCATTTTTGGGGCACAACAGATGACGCATCATTTACTGCGTAAGTTTTATTTCTTCCGTTAGTAAGTTGGATGTCTTGCTGTGTAAGATGATAGTTTTTCACCACTTTGGTGTAGTCTCTCTCTTTGGAAACACACTCGTAGCTGCCATAGTTCTCTTGTGTCATGGCTGGAATGAGGTGCAGGCAGTTCGATTGCATTTGCAGACAGGGGCTGCTCTGGCCTCCATGCTCCCAGGTGTAGACAGCGTGGTAAGAGTCTATGGGGCAGGACAGGTAGAAAGGGACGTGCAGGGGGACAGAGTGAACTGTACTCAAATCCACTGGTGATGGTGAAACTGTCTCCCGTTTGCTCCGGTGTACTTGTGGTTGTTCTAAAAAGAATAAAGAGAAGATAAAAAAAGAGATGAGACCAAAATGTGTTTAGCTGTTAGTAAGAGTGTATTATGATCAGCAGTCAAATTATTAATTACCTTTAATTGATTTAGGGCACACACTTATTTCCCCATCCATGACATTTTGAATGGCTCCACTATGAAGAAAAGCAAAACACTTGTTAAAAAAGGTTTATAAGACAATATTCAAAAAGACATTCAGAGATCACTTATTTCAATATTTCTGACTGGAATGTTGTAATATGAAAAGACTATGTACAGTATATCACAAGTAATAAAAAACAAATAAAAAGCAAGACTCTCCACACTTACGGGACAGTGGGGGTGCATCCAGACTTCGTCCAGGCACAATACGGGTCCCGGGCCAGAACACAATCTGCGCAGGAGGCGTTGTAGTCCTGACACCTCTGGAGGTCCACAGTAGAAATTTTTTCTCCAAAACCCACAACTAACTTTTTCTACAAAAGGAAAACAGAAGCATAATTTCTGCTGTAAATGCAACATTGTCATATTATCACCTTATCACCATCCAGCAGATACAAAGCAGCATGTATGTATGTTCCATATTCCCTCTCCTTTTAGCTCTGTTTTGGTCTCCACCAACTCATGAGGGAAATTCCTGGCCCAACTAAATGCTAGTTACTGAATTTATCTTTCTGCTGTTTGGTGCAGGGAAAGTAGTTCACACTGTAGAGCTGAGGATCTGGTAATTCTCTCTGAGTTTGTCGGTACAATTAACCTACGTCATATCACGCTTAGTAATTTGATCCAGTTCATATAAACATATTGATTAGTGCAGCTTTAACATATAACATTGGGGTAAATTATATTTTACTAATTAAATAAAATGTTTTCACCTAAGAACAGAGGCTGATAAAGCACTACTGACAACATTGCTATGCACAATGGATGCCATGGCACGGTGAAATGGCATTTTAAATGAGCTGTACCTTTTTGGAGTCAAGTTTCATCGATTGTATGGTTGAACGGCTGGAGAGTTGTGTTTCAGAGATGATGAAAGGTTCGGACCCAGCCTCTAACACTTTATGGATCTTCCCAGAATCTGTTGGAACAAGACACAAACAGCAGCTTCAAACATTGTTGTTGTATGTTATTTTGGGAGTGATACTGTGGGCTGTATTTTTAGTCCATTGTTCGCAACAGGGATTATAGACAATGCATGATTACAAGCCAGATCAAGAGGGAAACATACAAGGTTCAAACAAAGTACTGAAGACCATCTACATGATGAACAGTGCATTTTTTTCCAACCAGAACATACCAGTGGACAGAAGCAGAATGCTATAAGTGTGCTGGTCCGCCGCCTGGACTCGATCCACAGCTATCTTGGTGTAGTTGTGGCTGCTTATATAAAATGGAGCTGAATAATGCATGGAGTGAACCCAGTCAGTCATTTCTGGGTAATCTTTCACAATATTGACTGTGTCCAGAGGCAGGCTTCTGCTGTTTTTCACACACTGAAAAATACATGCACACAAAGTTGCTTTTTTTAGTTATTTAAAAATAGTCTGCATACTGTAGGAAATGGGATCATAAACAGTAGGCTACTTCAGGTACACAACACTGACAGCATCCGAAGTTGTATAAAAACAAATCAAACATTTTCCTGAAGCTATAGGCTGAATATTTGGAAAGCAAGGGGTTGTTTTCTTTACAGCACATGGCAACAAGACCACGTCCTTCAGAGAGACTGATTCATTCCTCACTCCGTCAGTAAACTGTTTACTATAACAAGAGGGAATTCTGCAAATCTGTTGGGGTGTTCCTCAGCTACAGGGCTGAACTCAAATAGACTTCATGACAGAAATACAATCAGAGTCCACAGATGGAAACACTGAGCCACACGTGATGGGGATAAGTAATGCAGACACACACTTTCCACGTTTCCACCCATTTATGTAATATGTTTTTTAAGCTTACAGTCCCACTCAGGGATTTGATATGCAGTAGAATAGCCACATTAAATGTGAATGAATGCACATGAGTAACAAAACCCCTTAGAGGAAGTATTTTGTCACTGCACAGAAACATAGAAACAAAACAAATCCTTACGGTTCCTGGCCTTGGTTTGGGGACGTCTTTGTCATAGCCCTTGAAAGTTGAATTCTCAAATATGTCTTCAATCATTCCTATGGAATAGACGCACACTGCTGTGGAGTTCCTAGAGGAGAAATAAGATAATTGAAGTCCGTATTAAAAAGTACTGTTTTTATCTCTATATTAGTTGTGACCTCAACCATGATAGTTGGATTAAGGTTTAGATGTTGTCCCAGTGACTTATTCGGTTTATCTGTTTGCAGAATATGTCAAAAGTAATGATCAAACTTTTTGGCACAAGCAACTGGATAACTGAGTAACTTCTAACCGATTGCCCAAATAGGGTGCAGTGCTCACAAAATGGCATATACAAGATTCATTCGACCCAATCAAATAAAATCAAAATCAAACTTTATGTAGGCTATCTGAGAGGAGAAAAGGCAAACCCTGTGTATTACTCACAAATTTTTCAATTTCTGCAGTTCAGACACAACAGTCAAGCCAATTTTACAGAGGCTTGGTCGACACAGAGAGGCAACTCCCTCGGCCACACAACATGATCCACACCAAGGGCTAAAAGTCAGGATTTCCGCCTATGCTGCTTTGAGTTTGTCCATCCTTATAAAAATATGTCTCTTTTGTTAAGTCCCTCAACTTTGCAAAAGTGCAGTACTAAACTGCTGGAGCACCCCTTTAACTGAACAAAGTCATGTGCATCCCCTAATGTGAGCTTACAAAGTAGTAGGGAATAAAAGGAATACACATTCAGTAACCTCAGGAGCAGATTAGGATTTAGTCTTTTGATATTTTCTTCATTACTCAAGACTGATGTGTCCAAACCTCTCTCCTTGGTGTTATTCTTGTCTCCCATCTCTCCTATCTATTCTGCAATACACAGTGGAGGTCAAAATCTACAGGCCAGGGTTAGTTTTGTCTACGTGGGCGAAAAAAAACTTCAAAGTGCTGAGCTTTCAATTTAAAGCCAACACCGCTCTGTGTCACCCTGTCAGCCTGTTGCTCATGTTGTTGCTTAGTTGCTGATAATACAGGAAGAGAGAGTGTCTAACCAGCTGCTAGAGAAAAGGGCATAGACTCTGGTGTGGTGCCAGTCCTCAGCATGCATCACATAAATGTCTTGGAGACGGTTGAAATAGAGCGACTCCTCCGGAAAGCCGCAGACAAGCCTGGCCTTGAGGAAGGATGTCCACATGTTTTGGAAGAATCTTTTTGAGCCACCTTCATCTACCTGCAAAATGATAGCAATAAATTACACCAGGAAGACGCTCTTTCACTTTTCTTGCAAACTGAACTCCATCGACTAAGAGTTATTTGATAGCACCATGATATCCAACTCCTCACTGCTTTAATGGGAGGTCTTGTTTGTGCAGAAGTCAAATATCAAGGGTGTCGAAAAGACCATAATAATAGCATACTAAGTTAGTTAATCGAGGAAGAAGAGGCCTGATTTGTTGGTACAGGTGGGAGAAATGAGACCACCCTGCAGCAGATGGTTGCATTACTACATTAATCTGGTTAAATACTTTAATTATGCCTTGGTCAAAGCCTGGATATCACCCTGCTTACTGTATTTTTAATCACCCTTTGTTTTTTTTAGCACAGCGTAAGTAAATAATTAATTTCCTATCCTATCATATATCAGCGACAACAGCCTGCACCCTCAGTATGAACATATCAATATGACAAACTCTACTGATAAAACTGGAAATAGTGGCTGACCTTAAGCATTGTTCCTGAGGGGAAACAAGAGATAAAGTCAACATCAAACAAAAACGGTTTGACTGATGGTAGCCCTTCATCTCCTTTGACTGGCGAATTCAGGAGTGGTGACTATCGGACACTCTCATTAAAAATTAAGAGCAAACTCTGTTGAAGTGCCCCACAATTTCTGTTTATTATAATATAAACTAGAAGAAAAAAGTAATTGTGTGCCAGAATATTATATATATAGTTTGTCAATTTCCCGGCGGGAACCTCCCAAAGGGATTAATAAAGTACTCTGTCTGTCTGTCTGTCTGTCTGTCTATTATGCAAAATCAGGCTCCAAACTCTGCAGCCTTTCATCCAACCAGACCAAAGTAGGTTTAACTATAGGGGTGGATTGATATCTAATATTAACAATAATCAATAGGAAGTGCATAATGAGTCATTATTGAGAACAAAACTTATTGATACCTGTGATCCTGGCCCTGCTCTTTTATATTGGATCATGTAAAAAACAGTCTAAACTGAGTCTCATACAATACATCCTCATCCTCACAGCCACGCCCTGTCACTAAACTTGGTATTATGAAGCAATAGAACCATTCTTTTATTTCTCATGTTACTTGGAATTGGATGGGTGTTAGTGTGATTACTGAAGCTGAGCTGAAGAGGTTTTGGGGGAATTCACTGCACTGTAAGATGAGAGCTTCGAGTCTCCTCCAGTGTCCAGCGTACCTTACAAACTCTGGCAACCCTCGATATCCAGGGGTCAGCCTCCGGGTTGTGATCCGAGTTCTTTTCTCGGAAAAAGATGTAAATCTTCTCATTATCAGGATCTTCGTTCCGCTTCACCCAGGAAGCAGAGATGAAAGTGGGCTCTGTGAGAGGAATTCAAGTTTACCTAAGTGTTTCAGTGTTTACAGTACTGTGCAAGACCAACAAGGAGTATGTGATGAGTAAACCTGGCATGTGAAAGCAAAGCAAAAGATAATGAAACTGCACCAAAAAGTGGACTGAATAAGAGTTAAGAGTTGAACAGTTTCAAGACAAACCAATGCACAATTTTGTATTTAATTCATGTGCTGTCACATGACAATACTAATGGGACTTACAGTGTTCATCATACATTATGAATTGCCTCCAGTCATTTACCCACCTGAGACCCAGTTGTCATACATCCAAACATTAGTCCTGCTGCCAGCTTTCCTCCTGAACTGTAATGAGCTGCCATCTGCATCCAAAGGTGCTGCAGAATACAGATCCCCCTCTAGAAATAGCAGAGAGAAAGATATCACATGAATATGAGACAAGATGCTCAATTATTAAGTGTATTTCTGTGAAAATTCACTGGCTTGCCAACTCTACTGTCACACATGAGCTGATATGGTTACATAAGTCTGCAGTGTTGAGTCACATTTTTTACCCTTCAAAAGCACTGTCTTTGCTCGTGCAGGAAGCTGTAGTTAACATACCTACTGTGAGGGATAGGGAGTTCTGCATGTGCACGAATGGAGAGATGCCTGTCCCTTCATAACTCTCAATTATTTCATGAGACTGATTGTTCACTGAAGAAAACTGTAGAAAAACAGAAGGTCATCAGGATATTGTGATAGTTCAAATCAACTGTGATGGAAATAATAACGCACTGAAGACGCTTCTGGAATTGCAGACAGGGTGCCAAATAAAGTGCAAATCACAACCATAGCCACCTCACCTAAAAGCTTTAATCAGCATTGCCCTGCTGTTGCCAGTAAAATGAACTCACCACACAAAGTGCAGTATGTCACACAGATGTGACATTAAGTGCAATGCATAAGTGCAAACACTCACCAGCTTCCAACACTGTGGCTTGTGTCCATTTGTCCCACACACAAACACGCTGTCCTGAAACTTCTCAATGACGGTGATGACATTTTCACAGGGGGCCTGCGACAAAGAGGCTCTTATCACTGAGTCTATATTTAATTCAAACATGTTGAGCAGTTATTTCTGATCACAACATTCTCTAGTTACCAACCTCTTTGCACGTTTGTTGCCCTGTTGTTTTGAGAGGAAACTTCTGTAGGGGACATCAATTGAGAGACAAATTCAGATAAGAAGAAGAAGTTAAAAAAAACATCAGGAACAGAACATTTCAAACATGCCTTACAATTTACTACCCAATAAAGAATGTTTAAAAAACCCTGGCCAAAAATCTGGTGTTTTGGCAACTGCATAAATTTTGAAATATCTGGGTAATAGATAAAAATGAAGTAAGGAATGCCAGTGTGAAACCCAACAAGGCTTTTTCTCAGACTTGCTCTCTTCAGACAAACCTCACTCAAGATAATGTCTTCAGCTCGATTGGCTTCAGCTGCAGTCCAATCCATTAGTGAAATAAAGATCTGTGTCTGTCTTATGGTCAGAACTGAGGCGCATACAATCTTGGAAGACAACAACCCTCAGCCCATTATTTAGTCATTCCTAAGAGGAATAAATTTGAATTAATTTTCTAGATTTTTATAGAATCTTCTGTGCGTCACCAGTCAATTGTTCACCACCAGCAGTTAATCAGCAGCTCTTTGAAAGGCTGTGTCTCTGTCAGTGCATGCTGCCTGACAGACTCACTGTGTGAAACAAAGGGCCTGTGATACCCATCTGTTACTGTACAGCATGTCATCATGAGCCCAGCTGCAAACTCCACTGTCACCACACAGATATTAAGCTGTGTCAATAAATCATCACACAACTCAGTGAGGAGTGCACATGCAAGTGAAATGACAAAATAGAGACGGAGAAAAAAAAATCAAAAACAGCAGTTCAAAGTCTGTTCATTCAGAAACACCCACCTCTATGATGTGGTAGTCATCTACATCAAGCTTTAACACAAAGTCAGTGCCTCCAATATACATCTCCTCAGTGTCCTCATGGTAGAGGAACACACTGTGGTTCTGATAGACTGGGTACACAAATCCATCATTGAATATATCTGAGGGAAGAAGAAGGGACACACAGTCTTATTTAAAACCTGAAAAGATGTTAGTGATCATGACAAGAGTAAAGTTGGGTCAACTAAACTGAACTAGATTTTAGCAGGCTTAACAAGGATTTGAAAGCAGGATTAACTCTGTAGGTGCTGTTTCTAAACGCCTACGCTGATTCGAGACATTGAATGCATCACAATAAAAAAACGCTGCAGAGAAATGTAAACGTCATAATATTGAATAAAATGACAGGTGAATGTTACCTTTGCTCAAGACTCTGGGATTGTCTTTGGATCCAAGGGTCGGTGTGTCCTTCAAAGCGACGCTGAGGACGAGTTGAAAATCCGCAGCGAGACAAATGTAAATCAAAATAAATCCCCTCATTTTGCGCCTCATTCTACGAACATTTCCATTGATCGTGTGCACGTGAAGAGTCCTCGCACCTCCTGCGTCTGCAGTCTGAATCGGTCCGACTCGGTATTTCAGCCAGGGATCCGCCCCCTGTCTTCCTGTCTCCCTCAATTACAACCACAAGGTGCAGAATGCACATCTAACACTATACTAAGCTTAACATTTGGAAAATGAGAGCATCCTGTCAAACAGAATAAAACGTGGTGCAATTAAAGTTGAGGATATGTGTTCATATGTCTTTACCTTCATCTTAATCTGCAACCAAATCTCTGCTACACCTAATCATCACTACCCTGGAGGTGACACTGCTGGAAAAACAGACTTAGGATAATAATTCAGTGGGGGAAAAAGCCAGTTCAAAATAGACAAGTATATGTATAAGACATTCATATATATCATGTTTGTGGACTTTTGCAGTGGTTGTATTGCACTTGAAATTTACTCAGAGCTCTGACTCCACATCATGAGGCTTTGGTAGCTCTGAGTAACTGGAGACACTTCCATCTGAAAACAATTTATAGTTCTTTATTTTCCAGATTATTTCCATACACATCACCTGCTTTCTCTTTGATGAAATTTTAAAAAACAGAACAGATTTTTTAAACACCAACCACGTCCCTTGCCCGTAAACATATCTGTATTCATACAGCATTTAGCATCACTTTCCTCCTGGGTTTACCTGCCTTTAATAGTTATCATCATCATGTAAATGTATGCAGATACAACATGGGCTGGAAGTGGCACTAAGCCCATTACAGTAGCAAGTTGAGGAAAGAAATTAATGTCGTATGCTGTATGAAGGGAGTAACAGTAAAAAAACATGAATGAAAATGATATGACAGAGAAAGAAAACCATTTTTTCTATTTAAATGCAAATCTTCAAGTACACAACGAAAAGACTAAATGTCTTGATGAAGCCCATTAGTGTGACTGAAATCATATCTGACTGCTCCCTTGATTTAAAGAGGAGACATGCTACAGTCTGTGCACTTTACACACTTTATGTTAGTTCTTCCTGTTCAATCGTACAAAAGGCCCACAGCAAGGGTATTGGCTCGGATGTAACCAGACAGTAGCATTAAAAAAAGTACTATTTTACAATATTTATAGCACTCCCTGATTTGGAGACCTTTATGTTTGGTGTGCTTAGTCAGTTAGTCAACTGACTCATCTGAAACATTTTCAGAATGACTAATATTTCCTCTTTCATTGTATCGCAAATAAACTCCTGTCTCTGTGCACGTCACAAAGAATCTTGAATTCTGACATTAGCTGGACATAATAATGTAAATGTAATAATAATAACACTGTCAATAACTGCAATATCATCCTTTTTTAAAATACTGCATATTATTTTCTTATGAGCTTCAGCAAATTATATAGAAGAGTGGTAACCCTGCCCTTTGGATTTGTGGTCTTGCACATTGGATGAAGATGAAGTCACCAGGACATATTGTTGTTACACCAAATACGAAAGTAATTCAACTTCTATATAAGGTTATATGGACTATACATGAACATATTTATTAATTTTGTTGGCCTTTAAAATGTCCCTTATGTTTGGGGTTAAATAAAGCTTAGAAGGTTCTTACTTCCTTGTTAGCCCTCCTGTGGACAAATTAAAATAAAACTCCAATAACAGAAATATACTAATGTGAGCTCTGGGAGAGACAGTTTTAAATACTGTCAACATCCATCACACAAAGTGTGATGTGGAAAAATGTCTACTTCTGGTCAATCTTCACTGTGATGAATAACAGAATAAAATCGATGAGCCAGTTCATCCTTACTTGAATATATAAGTTTATTACAACACAAATCTGATATCAGAGATTACCTTGGTGCATGTAAACATGGACACACAAAAACCTTACACAGTGTGTCCCACAGAGGACGAGCTGGTCCCACGTTACACAGAATCATGTATAATCGTGCCAAAGGGATGAGGCAAAACATTGTTTCTCATGCAGTATTATCTGAAGGGTGTCTGTAACAGTTGCAAGGTCTGCATCTTATCTGAGCCTCCGGACACCCTCCTAAGATAAAGCATGCCAGCTGTGAAGGACTCTGAGAGGGCTTCTCAGGTTAATGTCAAAACATAAATTACACATTCATTTAGGTCCAATCCGTTTCCACTGCATAGAGCATATAAAAATCTATTGTACTTAACCATGTTTTACAGCTGGGACCTTTGAGGCTCCAAACAGAAATAATGTGTACCAATCTCTCTTCTGGTTTGTGTGGCTCATAAAGGCCCACAACTGAAGTGTTATTTTTTGACTTGTCTTTCGCTGCTCAACTGACTAAAGTGTTTGCGTGATCAGTCCTGCTTTGCCCAACTGAGACACTTCCTTTTCTCTGAAGATTTAGAAAAGGTCATCAATGCTTGAGCGATTCTTGGCATAACCTTGGCGAGGCAGTGGACTAGTGGTCAGAGCAGTGGGGTGTCAGCTGTAAGGTCACTAGTTCAAGGCCACCGACTGGCAACAGGATACCTGGACAGGAGGATGGACCAGTCCAGCCCAGCAAGAGGAGCGACAGATGGACACCCCTTTTCCCTATCCCACCGTCTAAGTGCCCCTGAGCAAGGCACTCTCCTTCCCACGTGTGATCACTGCCCTTGTGTGTTGTTGTGTTTCATGTGCTGTGTACATATGGATGGGTTAAATGCAGAGGTCAAATTTCCCAATTTGCATGTAGCATGTTTGTGTGTGTATGATTGAAGTGGGACAAAATAAAGCATCTCAACTGTAATACAGATTACTACGAGTAGAACAGGGTTATTTACTGTAGACCAACACTACCTTGGCACAACACAACTGATGGTCTCAAATGCATTAGGAAGACAAGAAATCTGTCTAATTATCTTTTGACAAAGCCCATCTGTTAGTTGAACACCATTCCAGGTGACTACCTCATGAACCGGGCTAAAATAATGCTAACAGTATGTCATCAAGGCAAACAGTCGCTATTTCAAATCTCTAAAATATAAAACACAGTTTGGTTTAGTAAATAATTGCATGTGTTCTTTCATAGTCTTGATGTCTTCACAACAAATCTACAATGATCAACAATAATATAAAAAAGACAAAACGAATGAGAGGATGTGCTTAAAATTTTGACTGGCACCGTAAGTAAAAATATAAAGATATAGTATAAACAGGTTGTCCATGATGCCAATTCAACATCAGGACCAAAAGGTGTCTGAGAAACGCCCCGCCCCGTCTTCCTGTCGTCCAATCAGATGCGAGAAAACAGAACGTTCTTCCTGTTCAGCTTTTTCCGTGCAGCTGATCAGCTGACTGACAACGATGGTAAATACTTTTAATAAACGTGCTATTTAACACTAGCTTGCTTATTAAGAAACCATTTTTATCTTTAGGACATTTTAGTTGCATGATTGATAAACGTCTTAGGTGTTTGTTCACCTCAACATTGTCGATGTTTAGTCCGGTCGTATGTAGCTAGCAGGCTAAGCTAGTTGTAGCTTGTAATGATGGATAACTAATGTAAGTATTAGCGTTGCAGTGTTTAAGGTCTTTTTTTTATGGTTGAACGCTTCTGTGATGTCTTTTCTGTTGTAGAGGTTCCGTTTCTGTGGCGATCTGGACTGTCCAGACTGGGTACTCGCCGAAATTAGCACATTAGCGAAGATTGTGAGTAATTATAAAGATCCAGTACTTAAACAATAAAGCAATATAATGCTTTTCAACGTTAGGTTATAGTTAATTTAAGTACTAATACGTTTGTTTTCTGCCTTATTAATGTAACAGTCAAGTGTCAAAATGAAGCTCCTCTGTGCCCAAGTGCTGAGGGACTTGCTTGGGGAAGGCATTGATGTAAGAGTTTAACATATTTATTTATATGCAAACATTATTTGCACAATTCACTCAACTGATCAGTGCTGACTTCTCTCTTTTTTTAGTATGACAAGGTTACAAAGCTTACTGCAGATGCAAAGTTTGGTGAGTCTCCCTCCTCCCTTGTTTACTAAGGTTAAAGTAGTAATGCCAGAACATAAAACTATTATACAAATAAAGAAGAATATTTCTTTAGTAGAGACGTATTAGTAGAAAAACTTACTTAAAGTATCAAGAGTAAAGGATTATGCAGAAAAATGGCCACTGTGAGTGTTAATGAATATTATTACCAATGCTTTTATTTAAGCAGCGTTTTACTGTTTGGGGAATGTACTTAGTTATATTCCATTACTGCTGATACTGCAAATTAAATTGAACTCATAAACTTTACACAAGTTTATAACATTGTCATATTGCATTGCACTCTTTGCAGTACTGTATAACATGCATATATGACTATTTTGCAGAGAGTGGAGACATCAAAGCTAGCGTGGCAGTGCTCAGCTTCATTTTCTCCAGTGCAGCAAAGCATGATGTTGACAGCGAATCTCTGTCCAGTGAGCTGCAGCAGCTCGGTCTGCCTAAAGGTCAGTCAGCTGAGGCTGGGGAGCTGGGGCATATCAAACATGGGGGTGTTTGATATGGAAAATGATGATGATGTTGATTATATCATGTCATGACATGCACAGACGTCTTTCCATACTTATAAAGATAAAATCTAAATTCAAAAAGGACACAAAACAACTGCCTCATTTCCAGAAACATACAGGTCCCAAACACACAAGCTATTGTGTTTTTATTAGCTTACTGCAGTGTATCATTGTCTATTGTGTAGGAAAAGTAGGAAAACCATGTACCCAGCTGGCACGGTACATGCACAATGTTCAATGAGGACAATGCTGATTAGTGGGTTGCGTGGTGCAGTGCATTGTGACTTAGGTGCATTAATAAAAACAGTTGCAGCTGCAGCCAGACTTAGACTGTACTCTCTTTTGTGACAATATCCACTTTATTTGATAGATGTTAACTATTCAGTTACTTTGCGGCTATTACTTTTTTCTCTTATTGATCGGTTAATGCTGAATTAAGGTCTTGTTTCTGCTAATAGTGTGTTGAAACACTTTTATGTGATTATGCACTTAATGTAAATCTTGGCTTGAGTGGTAATTACACAAACACACACATTCCTTCTTTCAGAACACACAACGGGGCTCTGCAAATCATATGAAGAGAAGCACTCTGCACTGCAGTGCAAATTGAGAGAGACGAGCTTGAGATGTAAGTATTTCTGGGAGGAGATGAAGGGAACTGTCTGCTGTGATGTTGCCGACTGAGCACAGACTAAGTGGTACCATCGATTCTTCTCTGTCATGAATTTCAGTGGGACGATTAGACAGCGTGTCATGGCGCGTTGACTACACCCTGAGCTCCAGTGAACTTCGAGAGGTGAATGAACCAGTGATTCAGCTGAAACTGCAGACACAAGGAGCAGTGTCAGGCTCCACAGAGACGACTGTTGTTTCTGTTTCTGCTGACAAGTTCAGAGTCTTGCTTGCAGGTTAGTTCTGCATCTTGTCAAGCAGCAGCTCTTTTCTTACAGTTCTTCTATTTCAAACTGGCTTACCAGCCATATTTATGCTGTGATCATTTCTTTCTTGTCTTCCTACAGAGCTCAAACAGGCCCAGGCGATGATGAATACACTGCAGTGAAAACCATGGACTATGAAGTCAAACTTTGAGTTGGACACACAATACTGATAGGCTGCCCAAAGTGCCATACATACATCTTGTACAGTATAAATGTTCATATGAATTAAGTCATCTCAATGTTCATGGGAATGCCTCATTCCTTATTTGGATTGACAAGATTTTAGTTGTATTTTTCTACCACATTAGCACTAATTTGTGAAAATGTTTCCATACAATTTTTTTGTAAAATATTGTATATTAATTCACGCATTTTGAATCGTGTTGATAACTTGTGTTTTGCCTTCATATGGTCATTTAAAAACAAAATAAAAATATTTGTATCACTTCCGGTTTCCGCAGCGCATACATATCCCAGCATGCATCTGGCATCATGTTTAGCCTTGCCTTCCTGCGGGGAGCTCGACTGAAATGTCTCGTAATTTGTTTTTCCTGTTTTCAATGAAGCTTTGGAAAACATGACAAAAACAGTCGCTCAGATCAGAGTTGCACGAGAAACACCAGTTTATAAACAACGAGCGCAGAGATCTCGCGATATTTGCACATGAATCAATGAACCTTACACAACATGTTTAGTAACATGCATGTTACGAAAGCCATGTGATTTCTACCTTACATACTCACAGCCGTGCAGACAGCAGAGGAACCCGACTCACTCCGACGGTCGTGTAATTTAAGTTTAAGTATTTAAAACGAGTTCTTCAACTGTGAGGTCTGTTTCCTGGTTTGGGTAAGTTTGCCCCTTTGCAACTCAGTGGAAACACCAGATTTTACCTGTATGAGTGTATTCAGCAGTGCTTTTTTCCCCTTGTTATGACCTGTGCAATGCAGAAACATATTTTCCTCTGACTGGGTGGCATAGTAAACAAAATAGGACACGCAGGTTGTGTGCAGATGTGAGTCCAGATGTGCCATGTTGTGCACTTGTTGTGTAGTCTGTGGCAGGATGTCTGCAGTGTTGCACGGTCTGAGGCATTAATTTGCGTCATGTTGTGTAGTCGAGGAATGGCTGTGATGTCACAATTTAGGTTTGTGTTTGTTTGTGTGTCTGAGGCTGTGCAGTGGTGCTTCATGTTTTCAGGACCCAAACAGGGATTTTAGAAATACTGAGGTCACAGGTCCAACCAACACACAAACCCACCAGTCTTTGCAAAACATGAACATAAACCTACATCTTTGGTATTTTTCTATAATTACATGGATTTTTCATATTTAATTCAATCACTTAACTGTTTAATTATAAATTTATTTCCCAACATTAAGGCCTAAATGCTGCTTCAAGGCCACACCCACACATTCTGGGTGATAAAAGATGCATTCATATTTTTTTTGCTGGCCGTAAAGTAACCATATGTAAATATATCAAGTGCTGAAATATTCTTCTAAAATACCCATCATGTGTAATTTTTAAATTGTAGAGTGAAAACTCTTCCCAGGGTGTTAGAAACAGACACATCCTGTTATATAATGTTCTGCCACATTGTTCTCTGCAGTTGCAGCACAGCTTCATTTGTTCCAACAAAATGCCCGAGGGACCGGAGCTCCACCTGGCCAGCCTTTACGTGAACAAAATGTGTGATGGAGTGGTGTTCACTGGACCGGTCAGAAAATCTGAGGTCAGCAAGAGTCCAGATGTGCCCTTCACCTGTGAGGCCTATCGCATCACAGCCACTTCCAGAGGGAAGGAAGTGAAGCTCACGCTGACACCCATGAAGACTGACGACTCAAAACGGAGGGTGAAGGCAGGACAAGCAGACCAGCCCATGGACATAGTCTTCCGTTTCGGCATGTCAGGTTTTTTCCGCTTCACCACAGAGGAAGAGCTTCCCAAACATGCCCACCTGCGTTTTTATACCACAGAGAAGCCCTGCAGAGTGCTGAGCTTTGTGGATGCACGCAGGTTTGGCAGCTGGCATCCCAGTGGGACGTGGCAGCCCGACAGAGGGCCCTGCATCATGTTTGACTACAAAAGCTTCAGGTGAGTAATGCTCAGAGAGTCGTTTGCGTCACCTGATCAACTGAATCATTGCTGTCACACTGACCGGTGAATCATTCTGCAGGGAGAACGTCGTGTCGCACCTGTCCGACCGCGCCTTTGACAGGCCCATCTGTGAAGTCCTGCTCAATCAGAAGTACTTCAACGGTATCGGGAACTACCTGAGGGCTGAAATTCTTTTCAGGTGATAAACTTGCACAACCCTCAGAATTCAAATGACACACAATACAGTTATATAGTACGGATGCACCAATTCTGACCAGACTGTAAGTGGATTGGATATCAGCCATGACATGATGATCTGCTTGAAAATTATTATTTTTTTATGGATTAATCTCATTTTTATATTTTTTTGTTTATAAAGTATCACAAAATAGAAAAAATGGCCATCACAGTGGCTTAAAATTTTGTCCTTAAATTACTTATTTTGTCTGATCAACAGTCTAAAACCCCTAAAATATTCAGTTTACAAGTACACCGAGAATAGGCCACAAATCTTGACACTTTAGAAGAAGCCAATTATTTTTTTGTCCATCAGCTAATCATTCTGGCTGTAATTAAATACGGGCTCTTGGTCAGTGTCAGTCAGCCAGTTCAGTGTTTCCTCCTGGAGTTACGTGCATTCAGTCACACATCAGGCAGCTGACTCAGTTTCCAGCGCCATGGGAACCCATGGCCTTATGTTACCTTTTGTAAAAATGACCCCCATGAGTTCCAGACAGTGAGGTATACTGATGTCAAATTCGGGAACAGGCAATCACTGGTATCGTTTAATTCATTGATATCAGGAGCAGCACTGGGAGAGATAAAGCTGGATGAGCTCATCTCTAATCATTATTACAATATTTACTAATTTACGGTGAGACAACAGATATTTTTGTAGATGTTCTGATGTAGTTTGCATCTGCAGTAGATATAATTAGCTGTTAGAAAGAACATTAAGTGAAAGAACATAGACAGAAACAAAACTGGAAGATTAATTTGAAGTGTTACTTTAAGGCTAGTTTAGAAAGACAATACAAACTATTCCAGTATCTCTGTAAAGATCTTTTCCTGTGGGGTTGTGGTTTGAAGAAAAAGACTGGCAGCATGTTTTGCATTGTTGAATAACTATGACCTTAACACAAGTTCTCATATGGTCCAAGGTCTTTTTCCCTCTGATATGAAATGAATGGCTTTCTTTCATTTCTTTGTTTCTTACTGCCCGTGGGAAGGCGGAATGATTCAGACACACATAACAAAAGAGCCCTCTTGTTTTACAGAAGAATAAGTCTTAAGATGTGTGTAATTTTTAGGTTGAGCATCCCACCCTTCGTGTCTGCAAGGACTGTACTGGACGGTCTTGAGTCAGAAGATTTCTGTGAAAATGAGAAGCCAGTAAAAAATGAGATCACAGACACAAAGGTAAAAGAACCCAAACACAATATTCAACCCTAACCTCTTTGCATTTTCTAACAGTGCCTTTCTTTATTAAGACCTCAGGCAGAGCTAAACAGAAGAAAGTGAAAGGGGAGACGGCTGACCTGCTCAGACTGTGTCACACAGTACCTCTGGAAGTGGTAGGCCTAGGTGGGTTATCAAGCGTTCACTGTCTGGCCCACTCTGAAACTCAAGTCCAAGATTTTCTTTGCTTTCGTTTTGACTGAAAATGTTTCCTGAGAGATAACACAATTTTTTTTTTGACACATTAGGTGGAAAGGGCTACGACCCTGAGAAGGCAGACTACTCTGACTTTAAGGCATGGCTGCAGTGTTATTACGTAGATGGAATGAAATGTCTCAGGGACCACAATGGCAGAACTATGTGGTTCAAAGTGAGTTCAAGGAAAATCTAATATTTTAATCTTTTTGCACAGGAATTTATATATCACATATACTAACACCTGCTGTTCTAATTTCAGGGAGATCCAGGCCCCATGGCCCCTAAAGGTATGTGATACTTTGAATATGTGAAACGGAGAACATCATCTGAAATGTATCTGAGAATAGTCAGTGCATCTGACTAAAGCGATCTCTTTCACACAATAGATTCAAAGTCAGTTAAGGCAAAAAAGAGGATAAAGAAAGAAGATGACCATGATTACACAGACAAGAAAAAGGTATAATTTGTCCTTTTTTTGTTTTCGCTTTACAAGTAATGAACTCTAGAGCTGTAACCCTCAACACCCGCTTGATTTCATTAGGTGGCCAGGAGTCGATCTGCAAGCACAAAAAAGAAAACGCTAATCAAAAGGGAAACCATGACAAAAACTGCAAAGAAAGAAAAGAATGCACGCTCGAAGGAAGCCGGATCCAAGAGAAGGAAGACCGAAGTAAACACACCTCAGCCCGAAAAGACCTCCGCTGCACGTAAGAGGAAGAGCAGCAGTGCCGAGCCAAAAGCAGCAGGTGAGCTCACGTTATTCTGTCAAAATGAAATGGGGGGGGTTTCTACCAGGGGGAGAATTGAAAGGATTTTAACCCAGCAGTCATCCGTGTTGCAGGTCCACAGCGGCGGAGTGGGAGAGTGACCAGACAGAACGGCAAATAAAAACACTATATGTGACTGTTTGATGTTTTTATATTATGAAATATTTTTAAAAAAAAATAAAAAGCAGTTCTACAAAAGTTGCAATTGTTTATTGATTTTAGTGCAAAGTCATCATAATCATAACATCGTTTATTAGTAGCTCAAAAAGATGCCCTTCATTTTACATCTCCTGATAAACTAGTTCCTACCCTTAGTACCATAGTGTTGTATTAATATTCCATTTGTGACTAACCTAACGCTTGTTAAAATGCCACATGTATCACAAAATGAGGAGAAGTGACACAATTTGAAAGGGGCTGAAATTCAGAGTAAGCCCCCCTGATGTAATGTGAACTGGTTGGGTGGCGTCAGGTCTCTCCAAGAGATCGCAACTGGAAGGGAAGAGGAAAAAAAAAGTTTTGTTCGTAGAAGACAATACAAACAAGATGCCAGACAACAGTAAAGTATAAAAATAGAAATACTCACTGCCAGGCTTCCCTGACTGGAAGGGCGGTGCAGAGAGTCGCTGTCACGCTGCTCCCATGTGACTCATAGAGCCGGACAACAAGTGCCCCCTTCCTGTCCTCGGCCTGTGCGTGTAAAGAGAGTAAATAGCCATTAAAGGGCTGAGTGGATTAGGGCAGGCTAGGTCAAGCTGAGAGTTTAATGGGATACCTGTTTAATGGTCTCGAGGATGACTGCTGCACTGTTGATGGAAAAGGCACTCCAGCAGCCAGTGTCAGGAGCGCACTGGATTGACCTCAGTGGGAAGTTGAGGTTATATGCACACTGGATGACGGAGGCATCTTGGAAGGATCCTGTATCACAAGACAGAAAACATGAAGCTTCATGGTCAGAGTTTTCAGGTTTAATGAGGAGAAATTCTTTTTGAAAACAATTAAATCCCACCTGTGTGTGACATGATAGCATAGGTGAAATGATGAGTCCCCATATCAGCATTGGCATCTGGGGCTTTAGGCGCCCTCAGTCTAAGACAAAGACATCTGCTGTTAGATGTAAGGATTATTTTAGTGGAACTGAATTGCACTGTTTGTTTTACGGTTCTATATGAGCAGTGGGAAACCTCACAGGGACAGCATCATAGTGTTCTTGTGGACTGAGTAGCCGTATTTGCAGTCATTCAGCAGGGCAACTCCAAAGTTGTGCTCAGACAAATCGGCCCATTTGTGACCCCAAACCTGAGAAGGAAGCCATGAGGAAAAACAATACAAAGCATTACAACAGCATCACTTCTGTTCTAAAAGCATCACTGGCATTGGTTGTCCTGCAATTTACGAGTGCAGCATCAGAACAGGAAGTAAGGTGTTGCCCAAAAAGCTTGGAGATAAATAAATAATAGCCTACTCGTACAGTTTCTTCCGCTGTGTTTTACCTCAAATCTGGCCCAGTCCCATGAAGTGTTCCTGTGTGTGGGTCTCTGCAGATGGCCAAACTGGATCTCATATGTAGCGTTGGGGTTGCGTACTTGCACAGGGAATTCCACCTTGAGGAACTTGTGGGACTCTCCCCACTTTACCTGGAATTGGAGGATATAATGTGTGTATTTCTTGGGTATTGCAGAAGGTGTCAATAGTTGGATTAGTGATCTATAGAGTTCTCCAGATATAAATGTCTTTAAGCACCTCTGTATTGAACTTGATGTAAGGACACATGGCGTCCAGGACAATCTCCTGTGTGATAGTGCTCTTTTCGCTGATCCTGAGGGCGAAGCTGACGCTGCCTCGGAGTCCACCTGACAATACCACACTAACAGGCTCCACCACCTTCAGCACCGGCTTCCTGTAGGGTCAATCTGCAGTTAGGTTTTTGATATTCATATTACAACACCTGCAAAAGATCAATTTAACAGCAATGACTGACACCTTGTTTGCAGATGGTAATCCATTACATCCCAAGCATCCCAGTACAGAGGGACATCATCAAACATGACAAACTGGTTCCCATGACAGCCGTCGGCGATGGCCTCTCTGAAACAACAAGAGTGGGGAGACAGATGTTAATTCATTCATGTTGATGCTGTTGTAGAAAACACACAGGCGATCACATGTGGTCCTTCAGTACCTGTTTGCTTTGATCAAATGCAGCGATGCCAAAGTGCCATCTTTGCATATGACAGCCTGTAAAATCCCATTCTCCATGAGGACAGTGCCGTCGGCCTGTAGTGTTACAAGATATCTAAAGGAATTACATGCTCTCTCTATAAATTACATACTTATGTTATTTGCATTTTTATATTGGGGCAAAAGACAATACATAAACACACAGAAATATACAGAGAAGAAGATTTACAAGCAACATATACGATGTTAAATGTATTCAATCAGAGGAAACAGAGAAAACGCAACAAAACCAAACTAAAAAAGAAAAAAAAAATTTAAGAAATAATAATAATAATTATAATAATCTGCAAGTGTTTGTGCAGGGGACACATGTAGAAAAAAAGAAGAGACAGGGAAGACTGAGCAAATAAAGTGAAAAAAGAAAAAAAGAGTATTAGAAAGGCGCTGACTCAAACCCTTTTGGGCTTTTGCCTTAATAGGATAGAGACAGTCGAAGAGAGACAGGAAAGGTGTGTTTTGAATTCTTTGAACTCTGTCTTTGTCTCTGCCGGCACACCCCCTTGAGACCACCCACGGATGCCACAAATGAGCCAGAGGTGCAGTCTCGTCATGATTTAGTGAAACTTAACCATAACTGGAAAAGGAAGGTTATGAGTTAAACAGTACATACTTGAACAGTGACAGAGACTGGAGTCACAGGCTGTGTGTCTTTCACAGGAGACAAACCGATGCTGGGAACTCTCACCAGAGCTGCAGGACAATGGAAGCAACAGAGTATCAGATGTGCAGTTTGGAAAGCATGAATACTGTAAATACATATAAAAACATCTAACATACCCAGATCAGGTTTACCGGTGCCATCTTGGATCTCGATGACTTCATGCCGTTCCCATGGCAGAGAGTTGAACAAACCAGCAGAGTTGCCCTTTAGCCCCAAGGCTTCACAAGCATCATGCAGCAGTGTAGCACCATCACTGCGGATATCTAAACCAAAGTGGAATGTACATTTTACTTTGGAAAACAACAGATATGTCTCTGATCATAATGGGCAGCCACTGAAGAGTGTACCTTCATAATATCTGAGTGCATCCTCCACAACCATCTCTATACAGCAGCCAGGAATCACGTCATGGAACTGGTTTAGAAGAAGCAGCCTGAAAGGGAAAAAAATCAAAGGAACCATTTTCATAGTACAACAACAGAGACCATGTATATATGCATCCTCATCATCAAATTCTAATATGTATTCCTGGACCTCCACAGCTCCCGCAGTTTTTCCACAGGATACTGAAAAGTCCTGTCCCGACAGAGAGCCAAGCTGCTGGCAATCTCAATGTCATGAAGCAGCGTCTCACACTGGCGGTTCCCTCGTTTAATCTGCAAACAACAGAGCAAGTCTTAAAATAACTGCACCTTATCATGAAGTATGAATATGTCTAATTGCCTTAACCTATCTACTGGTTTGTAGTATTTTTATCTTTTGTTCAATTGGAAGGGTTTTATTATCTCACTCTAACTCATTCTGTTATAATGAGGACTCATATTTTTGTTCTACCTGTGCCTGTGTGGTGTAGGTGCCGTTGTGCAGCTCGAGGAAGAGCTCTCCGGTCCAAGTACAGAACAGAGCTGAGTCAGCCCGAAGCTGAGAGAAAAACTTGTCAGGACTGGACATCTGAACCCTGAGAAACACACAAGAATTGGAGACGGAAGTGACCAATGACGCCTCTGGTTCCACCTTTGTGATTCATTCTGAATAAAACGTGATCATGTTGAATATTATTGTAAAGCAACACCATAATGACATCATCAGACAACACTCATATCCTTTTGCTTTTAAAGAGTCCACTGCCTACGTGCTGACACACCCCAGCGCATAACATCATTACAAAAATCCTGCAGAACCACAGAAGTGAATGTAAAACCACAGGATTAATTTTTTTGTGAGACGTGTTTCCGCCTCAGTCTGGGCTTGGTCGCTTTTACTGACTAATGTTGAGTTAAAATTGTGGAACAGGAACTGACTTGGGAAGTCCATCTGTGTCCTGCACCCGGTGTAGTCTGTCTACCATCAGTTGTGTGGGTCCCCCACCGCCGTCACCAAAACCAAACAACAGTGCGCTGTGGTTGGCTCTGCCTTTGTCTTTGTTATTCTTCACAGTTTTTACAAGCTGTGGGCACAGAAAACCCAGATGATTGTAAGCTTTGTGGGCAGTGTAAATATTCTCTTCACAGACTCAACATTCACCATGTTATGTGTACTATAAACCTCATACTCACGTCTTCAACCTTGCCCTCCATTCCATAGGAATTTCCAGGTGGGAAGTGAGCTAAAACCTTGGAGCCATCCAGACCTTCCCAGAAAAATGTGTTGTGCTATGGGAAAAAAGAAATCAAAAGTGAAAACTTCTCAACTCAGTCTTATCTTTTTAAACCTTGTGCCTGGGTACTTTACTTACAGGAAATGTGTTGACCAGGTTCCAGCTGAGCTTCTGGGTCAAGAAATTGGAAATACCACAACCCTGCATTATTTGAGGAAGTTGGGCTGAGTAGCCAAATGTATCCGGAAGCCAGAACTAAAAAGAATAGAGAAAATATCCTTATTTTATTGCATGCATGATGAAAAAGTGATCACAAATTTCATACAAAGTTCAACTCTGGTCATGTAGGCATTTGTTAGGAATCCCTACCTCCTTGCAATGGATCCCAAACTCTTGGTTAAAGAAGCGCTGACCTTCCAGGAACTGTCGGACCATGGACTCACCTGAGGGCAGATTGCCATCCTGACAGACAAACATGTGATTAGTACATCTCAACTTGGGATGTTCATGTTCAAAAAAATGACTGAATGACTCAATAATGCATTCAATTTACAAGATATATTAAATGTCTGTTGTGAATTTGCAACATCAGGTTTACCATTTCCACCCACGTTCCTCCAACTGGAATGAACTGGCCTTTCTTGACGTGGTGCTGAATCTGAGAGAAGAGCCCTGGGTACCAGCTCTTCACCCACTGGAACTGCTGGGCCTGGACAAAAAAAACCCAAAAGTTCCAAACCAAAGAGGACTAGAACCATTATGGCTCAAACAAAACTTTGTGAGTGGGGAAATACCTGAGAGCAAGTAAAAACAAACTCTGGGTTCTTCTCCATTAAACGGACTGCTGTCACCCAGCTCCGGCCACATTTGCGAATGGTCTCTTCGTAAGGCCACAACCAAGCTGCAGATACAGAGTCATAAATATGAGCTCATTTGACAAAAATGGCAATATTTCAAGACTTCATGTGCATTTTCTATTTATTTTCTGTTTGAAAGAAATGGAAGAACATAGTTTATAATTTCAAGTATCAAGTATTTAGTAACAATTTCTGTACTTTGACAAATAAAACTATGCTTTTTTTTTTTTTTTTTACAGTTTTTCTCAGTGGCTTTGGTGCATTTCTCTGATCAGAATTAAAGTTCTCATAACTGTTAGTTCAACCTCCACAACATTTAGTCATTTGTGCACATCATAGTGGCAGTTTCTCATTCTTTCCAACAAATTGCAAATCCTTTGGACATGCATCAGTTGCTTTCATACAATTCTCTGCTGTTTTTTAACATTATCATTTGCTTATGTCATGTCAGTCAAAAT